>JAODAL010005912.1:0-138825 GCA_025379985.1 Phyllomedusa bahiana | reverse complement strand
AAATCCTTCTGGCACATTGTTGGTGAGTGAGGGTTTAAAGGGACCAAATGTTCCCAGACGCTGATTAGCAGAAACATTTTAAAAGGGCATGCAGTGATTAGTGGTTATACGCCTCCCTACAGTACAGTCGGTACAAACATGTCCTTGTACTGCTCTTGCATGTTTTAGTGAGGTGCATGCAGTGATTGACGGTCTATAGCGCCTCTCTACAGTGCAGTACGGTACTAAAATGTCCTGTACTGCTCTACATGCATTAGTGAGGTGCATGCAGTGATTGGAGGTCTATAACGCCTCTCTATAGAAACAGGGTGGTACTACATGTCCTGTACTGCTCTTACATGCAGGGGCGTAACTAGAGAAGCCTGGGCCCCATAGCAAACTTTTGGATGGGGCCCCCTGTCCCTCGACCCCCCACCTCCCCGACCACGAACATTTACCAGGACATGCAGTTAGATAATGTAGATAATACAAGGGGAAAATACCTCACCATAATTCTCATTAACATACTGCTACCAAACAAATCCACTATACTGTGAGGGTTAATGCTAATACCAAAACCAATATTACCAATAACGCTAGTACATAAGGACCTGATTATACCGCCATGACCACAAATTACCACCACATAGTGACTGAATAATACCCCTACACTACTACTGATCAGCATACAAAGACCAATAGTACCGCCATATAGTGACCATATAGTGGTATATACTAGTGTACAACAGGCCTGCAGACTGTATATAACCACCATAAAAGTGACCATATAGTGGTAGAAAACCAGTGTACACAGGCCTGCAGACTGTATATTACCTCCATACAGTGACCATATAGTGGTAGACACCAGTGTACACAGCCTGTGTAGACATATGTAATTAAAGTGCAGTTACATCTTGTGACTCACAGGTGACGTTTCTCTGACGAGTCGTTGACTTTCCCCCTTTTTTCTGCACTGGTCCAACCGCCATGATGACTTCTCCCAGCCACTTGTCCCTGGAGATTTAGACACAAATATCTTAGAATCCTCACTTTTCCAGCACCTCACTCCCTGCCCCCCTGGCTATATGGGGCCCCAGATAGGCCAGGTTTAGGTAGGTAATAGGGTCCCCATATAGGTCAGCAGGGTTTCGGTAGAGTATAGCGCCCCATATAGATAGGCAGAGTTTAGGTAGCTATAGGGCCCCCACATAGATAGGCAGGCAGGGTATAGGGGCCATATAGGTAGGAGGGCAGAGTTTAGGTAGCTATAGGGTCCATATATGTAGGCAGGCAGGGCTTAGGGAAGGCTATATAGGCCAATTAGAGGTAGGCAGGGTAGAGGGTAGGCTTTAGGGGCCCCATAGAGGCAGGCAGGGCTTAGAGTATGCTATAGGGGCCCCATACAGGCAGACGGGGCATAGAGTAGGCTATAGGGGGCATATATACAGGCAGGCGGGACATAGGGTAGGCTATATGGGCCATATATGTAGGCAGGCAGGGCTTAGGAAAGTCTAGGGGCCATATACATAGGCAGCTAGGGCATAGGGTAGGCTATAGGGGCCATATATATAGGCAGGCAGGGCATAGGGTAAGATCTTCGGACATATATAGGCAGGCAGGGCTATAGGTGCCAATATATAGGCAGGCAGGGCTATAGGGGCTAGATATAGGCAGTCAGGGCTATAGGGGCCAATATATAGGCAGGGCGATAGGGGCTAGATATAGGCAGGGCTATAGGGGCCAATATATAGGCAGGCAGGGGGCTTCTTTAATATTAAAAAAATTAGAAATCACTTACTCTCACAGCTCTGCTCGGCGCGGGCTGCACAATTATGTGACATCATCGCGCAGCCCACGTCAGCACTGTGGGCCAGGGCCTGCTAGGCTTAAGGCCTAGCAGGCTGATTAGCAGAGCGGAGCCTATCTGCTCTGCTAATATCGGCCAGTCCTGCCTTCGAGCGCGCGGGCCGGAGGGCCCGGGCGTTCAGAGTTAGGAAGCGCCGGGCGCTGCAACTCCGCGTCCGCCGGCAGTGAACTAGGCGCAGGAGCCTAAGGGTCTAGGCCCCGGGGCAGCTGCTAAGTCTGCTACCCCGGTAGTTATGCCCCTGCTTAGATGTATTAGTGAGGTGCATGCAGTGATTGGCAGTCTGGTAGCGCCTCTCTACATTACAGTGCTTTACTACATGAGCTGTAGTGATTTTACATGTTTTTGTTTGGTGCATGCAGTGATTGGTGGTCTATAGCGCCTCTCTACAGTACAGTGCGGTACTACATGTCCTGTACTGCTCTTGCATGTATTAGTGAGTGCATGCATGATTGGCGGTCTATAGGCCTCTCTACAGTACATTTACTGTTTATTACATGTATTGTGGGGTGCATGCAGTGTTTTGGGTGGTCTATAGCACCTCTCTACAAAACAGTGCGGTAATACATGTCCTGTACTGCTCTTGCATGTATTAGTGAGGTGCATGCAATGATTGGCGATCTATAGCGCCTCTCTACAGTACAGTGCGGTACTACATGTCCTGTACTGCTTTTACATGTATTAGTGAGGTGCATGCAGTGATATGTGGTCTATAGCCCCTCTCTACAGTGCAGTGCGGTACTACATGTCCTGTACTGCTCTTACATGTATTATTGAGGTGCATGCTGTGATTGAGGGTTCTAGTACCCGCTCTCTACAGTACAGTTCGGTACTACATGCCCTTTGTACTGCTCTTACATGTATTAGTGAGGTGCTCCAGTGATTGGTGGTCTATACGCCTCCTACAGTACAGTGCGGTACTACATGTCCACACTGTTCTTACATTTTTCCAGGATGTGTGGCCACTTTTTCTGGTCCATTGTGTATAAAGTCCATGAAGAAGCTCCTGTCCTCATCATAGAAAGTGTTTTCCAGCCTCCAGCACTCCTCCTGATTATACAGAAGGACACGCTTTATTCTGATTAGTATTTGCTGCATATTTATATCCATTTTACATTATGTTGGGTGACATTTTGAGCATTGGATTCTATCACCGGTCTTTATAGATTATGGTTTCATCCAGGCTGTGAAGACGGGAAGCCCAAAACCCTGACTCCCGACACCGACCTCCTGACTTCCCTCATACATGGTGCATGTTTACTGATACTTTTACTACTTTACTGCAGTGAAATGGTAACACAGGCTGTTTATCACCTTATGATGCAATAATCAAGCAATTTAGGTAGAACAACACAAGCAAAAGGGTAACAATTTTTTTGATCTTTTGAACACTTGTGGGTAGAGTTGAAGAAAAATCTGTATTTGTATCCAAGTCCAGTCTGCACCAACATTGGGAATGTGTAAATAGACCTGGGGTCAGATTTTGGTCAAGATATGCTTGAATCTGATCCAGAGCCCAGAAGGATTCAGGCAGGGGCTGAAAACCAAAGGTGTGATTTTCCCAAAAAACTAACAAAAAAAATAACAATTAACATTTGATTTTAGGAGCAAAACAGTAACAATTTCAGTTACAGGAAAGAATCTGCCCGAACTAAGCAGATGCTAAATACTTGCAAGTCAAATTTATATATAAGATCGTTAGATGACTGTAAAATACAATTACAGTAACCTCATGTACAAAGCTGTAGTGGATGGTGAATATGGACCTGAAAATCCCCAAGTTCAAACATTGTTACCCTTTTTGCTTGTCAGTGTAAAATATATTTATTGATAAAGACTTTAGAACACAAACAAATTATAAATATGCAAAACACTGCAGGAACATTTGTGAGTCTCTGAATTTGTTCTGAGAAAATAGAATTGCCTCCCTCAGATCCTGCATACATACCTCACATCTGAATCTCATTATTCCAGGCTAGAGAACGGCCTCTCTACACTAACTTGGGGGCAAAGCTGTGACCACAGGGGCAACATCTCTAACAATGTCAGAGTATACAGGATTCGCCTCAGCCACAGTCAGTTTTGATGAATAGTTGAACTCCTACTTCTTTGAAAGCAGGTGAAAAATGTTACTGAAATCTGTTTGCTATGGGAGCAGAATCTTTTCCCCTGGGGCAGCGCTTTGCCTGCTCCATGTCATCAATTACACTCCTCATGTGATGAGGCTGAAGATATGGGAGCAGTCGCAGTGGCTGCACCCAATTCCTCTTGCTCTTTGCATCGAACTAACTGGACCAACTTATTATATACTGTATTTTGGGAGTTTTGATCCGTTTTATGATGACTCCGACTTCTGCAAAGTAGGCACCGACTCCACAACTCCGACTCCACATTCAATGGCTGCCCAGATCCAATTCATACTATATGCAGAGAGGGCGCTGTACAGAGATGGTATCTCCTGTCTTCAGTGCATCTGACTGCTCCTTATGGGCCTCCCAACCATTCAGGTGGTCACACATTGGGCCTCATCTATGAAAACTGTCTAGCAGTCTCTGTTACTCATAGCAACCAATTGGAGCCCATAGCAACCAATCAGAGCCCACAGCAACCAATCAGAGCCCACAGCAACCAATCAGAGCTCACAACAACCAATCAGAGCTCAGCTTTCATTTTCCCAGAGCTCTGTAAGAAATTAATGCTGTTCCCTGATTGGTTGCTATGGGCTCTGATTGGTTGCTATGGGCTCTGATTGGTTGCTATGGGTAACAGAGACAGTCTTACTTCTAGACAGCTTTCATACATAAGGTCCAGTGTGTTTGCTTCCTCAGCACAAAAAGAAAACTTTCTCCGCACATTAACATGTGGCGCCACCATGCAGCAGCTCCTGACCAGGCGCGGTTTCTCTTCTTTAGACCACGCGCTTTGAACGCTGTCGCCTTTTCTTCTGATCTGTATTTATTTATTTCTATGTAATCTTTACTTTTTTTTAAACTTTTCGCTAAAATCAGTTTTGTAATTGTGTCTCTTCTCCATCACAGACATTCCTATAAAGGTGATAGAGAGATTTAGGTCATCAGGGGCGGTCAGGTTTTTTTTTTTTTTTAAAATATCTGTTTTTTTTTATATAAAGTCCCCCAATAAGGTCAGAAAAAGACGTCTATGGGGCAGATTTAGAGCATTTTTTGCAGATTTCCCTTGTGGTTGATATATTGGGCCCCGGGTTATGGGAAAATAAATCCCCTCCCACTGACGGGCAGGCGGGAACTGGGGGAAATAAGAGCGAAAAATGTATTTACTGGTGGGGGAAGATGCCCAGGGAATAACCCCCTCCCGGGGCCTTCTCACTGCGGGAGCCCGGTGCGGTGTTTTGATTTTTTGGGCCCACCGTGGATTTGGAAAGGGGGCCCCCAAAGTGGATTTAAATTTTCCGGGGGGGCCCAACCATTTGGATTTTATTTTTTGGGGCCCCACCAGTGGAGCTGATTCTTGGGGCCCCCCAAGGGGATTTTGGATTCCTGGGGCCCCCCCATTGGATTTGGGTTCCTTTTGGGGCCCACCATGGAGGATTCCGGGGCCCCAAACCAGGGGATTTTATTTTTTGGGGCCCCCCGTGGAGGGGAAATTCTTGGGACCCCCCAGTGGAGTTAGTTTTTTGGGGCCCCCACCAGGTATTGATTCTTTGGGCCCCCAGGGAGTTGATTCTTTGGCCCCCTAGGGGAGTTTGGACTTTTTGGGCCCAAAAGTTACCAACTTTTAAAAGCCCGGGGGGCGGGAAAAAAAATTTTGCATGGCCCCCACGCCCATCTTGTTGGTGTCCCCACGCCATTAGAAAAGCCACACCCACTCCACCTAAAAAATAACAGCTCGGAAAAAAAGCCAGGTAGATCCCCCACAAAAGCCGGGTTTAGTCCCTTAAAGCCAGGTAGTAGCCCCCTAAAAAGCCAGGGGGGATCCCCTTTTAGTCAAAAAAGGGGCCCCTTAAAAACAGGTAGTGACCCCTAATAGCCAGGCAGTAAACCCCAAATTTCCCAAAGGCATAGCCCCCAAATAGTAGCCAGGTAGTGCCCCCTATAGTAGCCGGGTAGTGCCCCCTATAGTGGGCTAGGTTAGCCCCCTTTTTGTGGGCCGGGGTAGTAGCCAGGTATTGCCCCCTTGTACCCAGGCATTGTCCCCAGTAGCCAGGTATTTGCCCCAGTACCCCAAGGCATTGCCCCAGAAAACCCAAGGCATTGCCCCCAGTAGCCAGGAAATTGCCCCAGAAACCCCAGCTTTCCCCCCAGTAGCCAGGAAAGGGGCCCCCAGTAGCCAGGTATTGCCCCAGTACCGGCATCGCCCCCAGTACCCGGGAAATCGCTCCAGTAAGCCCGGGATATCCCCCCAAATACCCCGGGGATCCCCCCCCCAAATACCCGGGTATGCCCCCCGAAAGCCAGGAAAAAAACCCCCAATAGCCAGGTTTTCCCCCCCAAATTAGCCAGGTATCCCCCAGTAGCCGGGGTTTTCCCCCAGTACCAGGAATTCCCCCCCAGTAGCTAATAAAAAAAAAAATAAAAATTTATCACCCCCACCGGGCTCCAGCAACCCGCCCCAGCAAAGTTGATCTGGGGCCCCCCCAGGGGATTGTTTCCGGGGCCCCCAAACCACTAGAGATGTTTGGGGGGGTCCAAAACTGGAGAGATTCCTGCGGCCCCAACAGTGGGGGCCTGTTTCCCTTTGGAGCCCACCAGAGGAGTCGATTTTTGGGGGGCCCACCAAGGGAAAGCCCGATGCTTGGGGCCCCCCCCTGGACAAAGATTTTTTTGGGGCCCCCCTTGGAGTCGATGCTTGGGCCCACCATGGCATGATTCTTGGGGGCCCCACCAGGGGAAAGTTGATTTTTGGGGGCCCCCCAGGGGGATTTGGGATTGTTGGGGCTCCCAGTGGGATGATTCTTGGGGGTTCATTCCCAATTTCCCCTTGCTTTCTGCCTTTCTCTTTTTGTTTTTCTCTTTGAAAAGCTGCCCCAGGCTGGGTTTTTCCCCCGGGGCCCCCTCCAGGGATTTTTTTCCTTTTATTTGGGGGACTTTTTCTGCCCCTGCCCAGGTTTTACCTTTACGGGGAAAGCCCTTAAAAAGAGAACTGTCAATAGTTTACCCCCCCTAGAAACAAGCAAGTGAAAAGACCTCGTTTCCAGCGCTGTGCCCCTTTTAAAACCCTTAAGGTGGGCAGCATTTTAAAAGATTTAATGCTCAAAATCTTTTTTCTTGAAAGGGGGTTTATCCCCTTTTAAAAACCCCAAAAAAAACCCCTTTGGAGGGATTTATAAACCGTGTTCCCAAAGTAAAGGGCCCCAAAAACATAAATGCCTAGGGGAAGATCTGAAAGGGGGGGAATGGGCCAAAAACCAGCAACAGGTGTATGCCAACCTTGTGAAGGATTTACAGAAAACGTCTGACCTCTGTCATTCCCAAACAAAGGTTTAAAGGGAAAAAAAAGTATTGTTGGGGAAAACTTTTGTTATTGACCAAACTTTTTTTCCCCCAACCAAAATTTTGCAAAAAACGTTTTTTTCCAAAAATCAAACAATTTTGATTTTCTGGTTTCTGTTTTCTCATTTTGTCTCTAAAATTTTTGAGGCGAACTAAAAATGTAAATTACGGGCACCTCCCCTTTTTTTTTTAAGTGGGAAAAATTGTACAATTGGCGGTGGCGGACAAAATATTTTTTTCCCCACTGGTTGTATGTTTTTTATATGTGGTGTGTGTGAAATAAAAATTTTTAAAATATATATATATATTATATATATATAATATATATAAATTTTATAATATATAAAATTTTTTATTGTAAGCAAAAAGGCCGGAAAAATTTTTGGTTTTGGAAGGAAAGCCCCTATTTTATTATGCTGCAGATGGAAAAGGAATTTCCAAAGGGATGTCGGGACCCCCGATCCAGTAGGGACAGCCCGGTCTTTCCACAAGGGAGAATGGAACAAAGCCCTGCACTAGTGGGGCCCCCCCAAAGGGAACCCGGATCTTGGGGGGGGAAAAGCAGCGTAGAGATAGGAAACCCCATAGGTTACTTTGGTGTGTGTATTTTAGAAAGCTGCTGTCCCGCTTTTTTGGGGGACGGGCTTTTTCTAAACGGCTATACCCGGTGGGTGGGAGGGCCGTTACCCCCCCGGTTTCCAGGGTTTCCCCCGGTTTCCCCCTGGGCCCTTTTAAAGCCTGTGCAGGAAGAGACCAGGTGAAAAGGTTAAATTGGAAGCAAAAAAGTTTTTTGGAAGTACTGGTCCCCAAAGGAGTGGAGCAAGAGAGGATTTGTACGGACCCCTGAAACAAAACCTTTTGGGTCCCCCTTACAAAGGAAGTCCCCAAAGCCCACGGTGGAGGTAAATTGTTTTTTTTTTTTTAAAGCGGATTTTTACCTTTGATTTGCTGCGTGTAAACCGGGCTGATTTAAGGTGCCAATAGACTTTATGTTATTAACCGCGGGTTTTTTTTTCCCGGGGGAAAAAATAAAACCCTATATTTTTGTTGCAACCTACCCCGTTTGGGGCCTGCACTGTGACCGCAAACCCCCCCACTTATGGGGAGGTTGCTATGGGACGGGTTTTGCTAAAGGGGGAACAGCAAACAAACGTTTTTTTGGACTTGTTTTACGTTTTGTGAACGTAAAGTCCCCCGGGTGAAGGCTGCGGGTTCCTGCCTAACCAAATCCACCCAATGGAAGGAAAATTTTGCAAGCAACCTGGTTTAGGCCAATGCCAACCAGCAAGAAACCCCAAACCCTCTGTTTTCTGGAACAGATTGCAGCACCAGAGTCAAATGTTTCGCCCAGGGACGGAGGGGGTTTCGGGGGGCTGCAAAAGTTAAAAAAGGGAGTACAAGCCCCCGGGCCCTTTCAGAAGAAGACCCCTGATGAAGACGGGGGAGGCGTAACTTTGGGGAGTGTTTTGAAGAAAGGGTGGGGAAAAAAGAAACTCCCCCCGGGTTCCGTCTGGGCTGAATTTTTGGGGGCCCCATTTTATTTGGGGAGCCCGCAGAAAAGGCTATTTTGGGCCTCCTACCGACAAGCCAAGGATTTTACCTCCTCAAGGCAGGGTTATGGCCTGGGGGGGGTCACCCTAGGGTTCGGGCCCCAGGTCCATGATTGGGGGGTTTTTTAAAAGCAAAAAAGCCGCCCCGCTCCCAGCCCTTTTTACCTTCTACACCTTGTGCGAAAGTGGCTTTAACCGGGGGGCTGAGTCCGCCGCCATGTAAAACCGGAAAGTTTATGGACCGCAAAGCAAGTGGATACCAAAGAGAGCTGCAACGTTGGGTTCCCAGGGAGAAACCCCAAAAACCTTGGGCCACTGATTGCCCTCGTGGGGGGGTCCAAAACCCCTACAAGAGTCCTTTTGGGACCAAGCGTAAAAAAATTTTTCCCCCCGATGACCCGGGGGAACCGTGGGCCCCAGACAAAAAGTCGGGGTGGTTTCCCCCAGAAAGAGAGGGGGTTGGGTCCCCCAGAAAAGGTAAATTTTTACCCCCCTTTAAAAACTCCCTGGGTGGGCGAAACAGAAGTGCGCTGTTTTGGAAAATGCCTAACCCCTTGGGGGGCTATTTTCCACGGGACTGTTTCCCCCGAAGGGGGAAGCCCATGGAGTGTGGGGCCACCCCCTCCCTTCCATGTTTTTCTCAAACCCCGCCCGTTTGTTGGGCCTTTTTCCCCCCAGAAACCCCGGCCCCAGGAAAAGTCGTGCCAGGTGAAAAGGGGCGCGTTTTGGGCCCCAATTTGGACCCTTTCCGGCACCTAGGGTTCCCCCTTGCGAGCTGCCATTCCGGCATGGGCCCCGGGTTTTCCCCCCCGGGAAAAAAGGGGTGGGGGTTGGTCTGCATTCATGGGGACACAAGCACTACCCACTGGCGACAGTGAAATAAACGAAAACTGTTTGCGGGACTCTGAGCCATAGGTTTGGGGATCAAAAACAGACTTGCTAACATTTCCCCTAATCCCGGGAAAGGGATTTTCCCCGTTCTGGGGGAACTTTGGGCTCAACCCCAAAAGGGACGGTGGGGCCTTTAGTTTCCCCCAAACCCCCCAGTCCAAAATTCCCCCAAGGGGAGGGGTGTACAATAAGAAGGGGGAGGGGTGACCATGATGTTACCATGACTTCCCCTTTGCTGTTAAATTGGGAGGGGCGAGGAAAAGTTGTGCCTCTGGCCAAAAAAATCCGGACCCCGGAGGTGTCCCCCCCTGAGAACTTTGGCACGGGGTCCCGTTTGGGGAACCTCACCCTAAAAAAATGCATGGGGGCCCCGGGACGGAAAAAAATAGGGTTCCCCCAAGAAAGCCCGGGCGCCCCAGAAAAAAAAATTTTCCCCAAAATTTTTTTGTAAGGGCATTTATTTTTCTGTTTCGGTTGTAAGAAAAAGAGGGGAAATTGTGGGGAAAAACTGTTTTGGGCCGTACCTTAAGGAGGATGGTACGGGTTTTGGCCCCCACATTAAAGTGCTTAGGGGGGCACTTTGGGGGGGGGAGGGGAAAGGGGGGGAAAGGGGAAAAAAACGGGGTTTTTAAATTTTCCCGGCCCGGGTTTTTCATCAAAAAGAAATTTCCAATTTCTTTTAAGTCCCCCCCCCCACGTGCCAACTAAACCCCTTCCCATTTTCCCCTTTTTAGGAGCCCCGTTAGTTCCCCCCTTCCCCCCCTTATCGAAGTGCCCTTCGAAGAATCGCCTATGGGGATCTTGGAAGGGGCCCTTAGTAATTTTGGCCCGGGGGGCCACCAGTACATATTTGCAAAACTAGATTACGTACCGGTTTCCAAAAAGGCCATTCCCCCAAGAAATATTCCCCCAAAGTGGGATTGCCCCAGAGTTGATTTCAGGTCTTCTCTAAAAAGGGGTTTGCCAAGGAAAAACCAAACGGGACCTGGGGGGCACCCTTTAGTCTAGGGAAATGAAGGGGGCCCGGTAGACAATTGCACAATTTTAAAAACTCGGGACCCGGGAAAATTTTATCCTCAAAACGGGGCGGGTTTTGTCGAAGATTTAAAAAAAACCCCGAAAAGGGGGTGTGGAAAAGGTGGGAGAAAAGGATGGGAGGGGATGGGAATTTTCTACTGGGGCCTACCCTTTTATTCTCCAAACAGAAGGGGTTTCCCCAATCTTCCCCGGGGTTTTTCCCCGTTTGAATTGTTGTATGGGGAAAAAACCCCAGGGGTATGGCCCCGGAATCGCCCAAAGGGGACATGGGAGGTGAGGGAAACCCCCCACAAAAGTGTTTTTAAAAAACAAAAGGGCGCTAGATGCAGGAACGCCTCGGGGGGGTTAAAGCCCATTGTTTAAGGGGGACCTGCAGGGGCAAAAGGGTCACAGGGGCCCCGGGGATACAATAGGGCCGCTTGGGTTTTGGGGGGTTTAAACCCCGGGGGGTGCGTATTTTTGGGCCTGGTTTTTCCCAAGGGCGAGGGGGAAAATTCCTGGCTAAAAAGGCAGGGACCCTTTTTTGAAGTGGAAGAGATATTGGAGAGGTAAATTATAAAATACATCAGCCAGGGGAAAAGAAAACCTTTTTTTAAATAAACCACAATAAAAATTTAAAAAAGGCCCTGGCAGGGTAGAGAGGGGCCCCATAGTGTCCCTGACAGCCCAAATGGAAGCACAGGGCAGAATTAAAAGGTTGTTTATTGGGGAACCCCCCCGTCCAAACATCAAGAAGGGGGAATGGGAGTTTTCTACAGCGCAATAGGGACATTTCACGACCTTCCAGGCACTACAGATGTGGTACAAAACATGAGAATATTACAAAGGGCCCCGGGGGTTAAAAAATTCCCCTGTCAAACCCACCGAATCCCAAAAAGCTCGGAAAAAAGGCGGTCTCTTTAGGAGAAAATTTAAAGGGGCCTTGGTTTGGCCCTGGGGGTTTATTGAAAAAGTCCAAAAGGGTGGGTCTTTGCCCCATTTTGTTGGGGGGCCTTAACCAAAAGGGAAAATTGGGGGCTTCTGCAAATTTTCCGCCGAAATCAAAAGAGGTTTTAAATGGGTTTTTCCAAAACCCCTGCCCCGGGTGGGTTTAAAATGATTGAGAGGACTGGGGTCCAAACCAAGGTTCATTTAAAAACCTTGGGCCTTACAAAGGTTAGGGAGAATCCCCTGTCTAGAAAGGGCCCAAAAAAGAAAACTGCCTTTTCCACTCCCGGGGGGCTTTTTCCCCAAAACCCCCAGGATGCCTTTCCCGGGGTTTTAAAAAGGGGGCCCCCCGCTTCATTTCAGGGGGGCAAAAGGAAAAAGTTTTTAAAAAACCCCCATACCGGGATGCAAAACTTTCCTTATTTTTGGGCCATTTTTATTTCCCAAAATTTTTAAAAAACGGAAAAATTTTTTTTTTTCCCCCCCTCACCCCAAATTTACTTGGGCCCGTACTCAACTCACTCAGGGAAGGGAGGGTTTTTCGGGGTAACCCGAAAAAATTTCGCCCTTGGGCGTTTAATTTACCCGGATACTTTTTGGGGGAAATTTGTTGGGGGGGAGAAAGGGACAAAAGGGAAAAACCCCAAATTTAAAAAAAATAAGGGCAATTCCAGGGGGGTGGCCCCCAAACCCCCTTAACCCAAAAAAAGCAGGGATGAGGGGCGTTCCTTTTGGGGAATTGTCGGAATTAAAATTTTCCATATGAAACCCAACTTCGGGTTTTCGTTTCAGCCCCGCTTACCCACCTAAACAAAAAAGGGGGGAAGGCCCGGGGGGATGGGGAAATGGGTTTTGAGGGGGCAGGAAATCATTTTTTAGGCCCTTTAAAAAAAAAGCCTCCCGTACCCGCCATTTTTAATTGGGACCAGGGCTTCACTAGGTTTTGGGTTTTTCCAAAACAGACGCCTCAAGGGGGGGTTTGGGGGTTTCAGTCCTGTCACGGGGGTGAATGGGGAGGGGCACCCCGTTACATACTTGAGTAGGAAGCTCACCCTTTCCTGTAAAGAAACTATTCCCAAAAAAAAGAGAAAAAAG
Organism: Phyllomedusa bahiana; assembly: GCA_025379985.1. Lineage (NCBI taxonomy): Eukaryota > Metazoa > Chordata > Amphibia > Anura > Hylidae > Phyllomedusa > Phyllomedusa bahiana. Next base: position 126,013 of record JAODAL010005912.1, on the reverse strand, counting down.
GGAGTTTTCTGGCTTTATTTTTAAAATTGGGGTTTTTTGGGTCCCTTACCCGGGATTAACTTGAGGTAAAAATTCAGGTTGGTTTACAAAATCATGCCCCTTTTCAAATGGTTTTTACCGAAATAAAGGGGAAAATAAAGCCAAGTGACAAAAATTGGGTTCCTGGCACTTTTAAGAATTTTAATTTTGTGGTAGAAAAACCCGGGGTGGGAAACAGCCCTATAAATGTGACGCCTTGTCAAACTCCACTGCTGGGCAGTTCCCGTGCCCCCGGGCCCCCGGCCTTGGGCAGAGGGGGGGGGTGGTAAGCAACCAGCAGGGAAAAAAAAGTGGAAGGAAAAGGGATGTCCCCAGTATTATTCTTTCAATGGTAAGGAAATTTCCAGGGAAAGTCAGGGGGGGCCGGGTCCGTAGGCCGCCCCAAATCTTTTTCCCCAAACGGCCGAATTGGCCCGCAAAGAGAACTGGACTTAAATGGGGCCCCCCCCCAAGGGGGAAACCCGGTTTAGTTTGGGGGGTTTTTTAAAAAAACAGCAGTTTGAATAAGGTAACCCCAAAAGGTTTTCGTAGGTGTGGTGTATTTTTAAAAAATACTGCTGTGCACTTTATTGGGCTGTTTTTCTGAACGGGTATAGCCGTGGGGAGGAGGCCGCACCCCTCGGCCGGCTTTTAAAACCCCTATCCCAAGGCCCCCCCTTTTAAAACCTGTGCAGGAAGAGACCAAAGGGAAGAGTTAAAACCCGATGCTCAAGGGGGGTGTTTGGAAGAACTGGTTTCCCCAAAAGTGTGAGGGAGGAGAGAGGAGTCCCGCTACGGACCCCGAAAAAGACCTTTTTGGGTCTCCCACAAAGGAAGTCACCGCCACACGGTGGGTCATTTTGTTTTGTTTTTTGATGCTGGACTTTACTTTGATTTGCTGCGTTCTCGGCTAAAGCCTTTGCTGAAATTTAGACTTTATGTTTTACTGTGTTTGTTTTGCCGGTTTGGAAAAAAAAAACCCTAATTTTTGTTGCACCTCCCCTCGCTTGTCCCTTGCCTTGTGACCGCTGTCCCACAATTTATATTATTACAAAATTTTTCACACCTATTTTAAAATTTTAGAAAAAGGGTTTATGACTCTATGGGTTTGGGTGGGTTGTCATTTTAATTTACATGTCGTGAAAGTTTTTGGGCCCATAAAATAAAGATCCTCAGGTCTGTCCTGCGATTTGGATTCTCAGTCTGTGTGAGTCTTCCGCAGTAGTTGGCTGGCAACTCTAAAAGAAGTGATTCTCTTGGAGAAGTAAGTATAGATTCTATTACTACCGGGATGAACGCAATGGCAGCACGGAGTGAATGGGAGCGTCCAGGAGGCAAGTATTAGTTTTTTCTTCTTATGCCCTGACAGACCAGCGAGCTTTGCTTGACCCAAAAAAACCCCCCTTTTTATGGTTTATGGAGAGAACCAATTGAGCGCGGTTTTTTAAAAACAAGTACCGGATGGTTGATTACCTATCATTTCAGGAAGTGTTGGCTCAAAAGCTTAATCCTTTTAATTATTTGTTAATCCCAATAATAAAACAATCAGGGGCCAATGTTCCGGGTTTGAGAGCCGGGAAATTTTTTTAAGCCCTTTGCCAGCTTTGATGTCAGGTGAGTTTACAACCAAAACCAAAACCCTAGGTTTTCCAGTGCTTTTTTTTCTTTTTTTAAAAGAAAATTTTTGGGATTCAAAGGTGTAATTTGGGGGGGTAGGAGGGATGGTCCCCCCCACTTTTTCTGGGTGGGGGCGGTCCCCCCCCCCTTTTCTTGGGTGGGGACGGTCCCCCCACTTTTTAGCATTTAAAAAAAAATAACCAATGAAACCCTGAGATCAGAAAATGGGGAGAGCAGAGGACAGAGGGGGAAGAAGTTAACCCTTTGCCCCCTATTTTCGTGCATATTGAGGGGAAAAGAGTAGGTAGCTGCCTAAAGTGCCCAGTGCAGAATGAGGAAGAGCGATTGGAAGTGAAGAGAAGCGGGGCTGCTTAAAACCCAATCAAAAACATGCTAAATGTCCAGCCACTTTTTATCTGGGGCTGTATCTTTCCCCCCATTGTATCCCACTTCCCTTATGTCACCCCTCATCAGAGAAGAAGAGAAGTTTTTTTACCGTGAAAAAGCTCCAGATAAAAGGGACAGGTAAGGAGGGGACTAGGGTGCCAGGCATTGTGTGTGCATGTGAGTAGGGTATGTACTGTATATGTGAGATGTGTATATACTGTACAGCCATGTGTCTAGTCATGTCACATCTTCCCTGCACTTGCGCGCCAGGGAAAAGGAAAGTGAATGGGGCAAGCCCCGCAGCATTTTAGAAGTGTGTACTGGCCAGCGTGTACTTCTAAGACACACGGCATATAGAAGAGCACACAGTACACCCTGTTATACGCCTTGTGAACATACCTTAAGGGTACATTCATGCAAATGATATGAATGCTGATTCCGGGGCGGATTCAGTGCTGGAGCTGCCTCAGAACCGACGTCCAATCTGGCAGGAAACTGATTTACATTATACCCTATATAATGTATTTTTGGCGCATACTGTCAGTGCCTACAAAGAATTTTTCGAGGCATTTTATGCACTAACAGCACTAATGGATAGGAGGGAGGAATCTGCCTCGGGCAGTCGGGATCTTTTGCTTGTCAGAATTCTGTGTCTGCAAGCGCCAAATTTCCAACAAGCAAATGACACTGTCAGTGCCGAAAAACCGTCATGTGTACTTCCCCTAAGTGTGTAGTGTGTCTGTGTTCAATGTATGTATATATACACACACACAATCTCTGGGGTACCTTGTATAATGTAGTCTCTGGGGTACAGTGTGTAATGTAAATCTCTGGGGTATAGTGTAATATAATCTCTGTTGTATAGTGTGTAATATAATTGGTTGTACAGTGTGTAATGTAATCTCTGGGTTATGGTGTAATATAATCTCTGTTGTACAGTGTATAATGTAATCTCTGGTGTATGGTGTAATATAATCTCTGTTGTGCAGTGTGTAATGTAATCTCTGGGGTATGGTGTAATATAATCTCTGTAGTATAGTGTGTAATGTAATCTCTGGGGTATGGTGTAATATAATCTCTGTTGTACAGTGTGTAATGTAATCTCTGGGGTATGGTGTAATATAATCTCTGTAGTATAGTGTGTAATGTAATCTCTGGGTATGGTGTAATATAATCTTTCTTGTACAGTGTGTAATGTAATCCCTGGGGTATGGTGTAATATAATCTCTGTAGTATAGTGTGCAATGTAATCTCTGGTGTATGGTGTAATATAATCTCCGGAGTACAGTGTGTAATGTAATCTCTGGGGTATGGTGTAATATGATCTCTGTTGTACAGTGTGTATTGTAATCTCTGGAGTACGGTGTGTAAAATAAATTTTGGGGTACAGTATGTGACATAAGTGATTCCTAGGGGTACAGTAAGATTGGGTTCTTTTATTTTCCTCATTCTGTTGTTTGTATTACAAATTTAATGGAGTAGTGATGGGTGGATGGGGTGGAGGGTTAAGTGAAATTTGCTGCATTGCAAAAAATTCTTTATTTCCATGTAGAGGGGTAAATATTGTAGGTGGTTCAGCTTCATGGCTAGGGCTGCTTTTTTTGCCAGTCTGACCCTGAACTTTAGTAATGATCAAACTGTAGCATTAAGTTAAACACAGTGATAACAAAATACTTATTATCAGTGAAGTCAAAATAGCATAGATGTGTATAATGTGATAGACTATATATTAGAATCACCATAGAATGTTGCAGCGCCTATAATAGGTAAATCTATATATGCGTCTGACGTTCACTTCTATTGAATTTCTACTTAACTATGACGGTTTTAACTGTGCAGGGAATCTTAAAACTTAGGATCTCGAGAGCCACTCATAACTTCACGGATTGCTCCAAAACTGTTTGGTGTACCGGCTCTGCCTGGAAGCGCTGGGTGGGCTTGCAGCGCTCCCCCAGACCTCCAAGCTAGATTAGAGGGGGCCGCTTCACTGAGGGAGAGAAAGGGAGAGGAGGGGAGTGGAAAGAAAGGAAGTGAAAGAAAGGGAGGGAAAATTGGTCTCCCCTCTTTTTGAACCAAAGTAAAGCTTATGCTACAGGGTGTGACTCACCATGGTCTGATGACAGCTTGGAGCAATCAGATAAGAGAAACAGTTGAGAGAGGTGGTCGATAAGCTTGTGTTGTCTAAGAGAAGATAAAAATCTTCTCCAGACCAAAGCAAAATGAAAATAGCAATGTGTTTGTAATAGTCTTCAGTTACCTTTCTCTACATCTTAAAGGTCAATCACTGTGGTGAGAAATCCTCTTTAATTGGCACAAAACTATGGGTTGAAAATAACATGATGATAAAAAGTGAAGGACATCCAATTTAAGGCCTTTGTGTTGTTATAATTATTTCATGATTGTAATGGTGGAACCTTCAAACAGATAGAAAGCGGCATAGAGCGGCTCGGTGAAGGAGGCGGTGAAGGTGTGTAAGTGTCTGACGGGGTCACACAGCTGATAGAAGGACAGACGCCCGGCCTCATAGTCCAGATAGATCCCGACAACCTGCACAGTAGAATCTGATAGCAGTGGTTTACAGATATTGTTGTGAGTCGCACTAAACTTAGTATTTACATATACTGACCAAGATTTCTCATTATAACCAAGATAAGACTCGTTACCCACTATTCTCCTCTCCAGACTTTCCTTGGCCGCCCCTATCAGCCATTTCTCCGCCCGACTCATCCACCTCCCAGCAATGTCTCCCAGTGGAGAAGCTGCGGGAACTGAACATCTTACGGGATTTGAACCTCTTGGGCCCATCGGGTCTGTTCTGTGCTGTAGCGGTGTAAGAAGCAGATCTGAGATCCGGGGATATAATAATGTAATTATTAGCCGTATCTATATCCAGTAATATGTCTGACTTCTCCATCACTGAGAATTGTCTCTCCACCTTCAGATAATCAGCAAAGTGTGACAGTCCCCTGTGTAACATCAATGACACTATGACTTCATCCAGACACTGAGCGTCTCTTACATCACCGATGACATCACAGCTCCGATCACTGATGTCATCACTCTTCAGATCTTCTTGCAGGAAGGTCACTGGATCAGTGATGTCACACAATCCCTCCAGGTGATCAATCTTCTTGGTCAGCCCCTCCTTGTGTAGCTCCACCTGTCTGACCAGGTCAGAGACTGAGAGCGACACCTGATCCTTCTGTCTGGAGATCTCACCCTGGACTCTCTCTTCCAGATCATCCAGTTTCTTCCTGAGATCAGTAAATAGACCGGTGACTCTCTCAGCGAGTCCGGCTGATTTCTCCTCCAGTTCTGTCCCATGATCCTGTAGGTTCTGGACTTTTCTTCCAGCTTCCTCTCTCTTGGAGATCAGTTTCTCAATGATGGGTCTCAGTTTCTCTTTCTCCTTCTTGGAGGCCACGTCCAGTAGCTCTACGTCATGGCTCTTGTGGTCTCCGGCCACCCAGCATGACACACAGATACAGGCGGCGTCTATAGGGCAGTAGTATTTCAGGATCTCATTGTGGATGGAGCATTTTCTATGCCCAAATGATACCGTAGGTTCAATCAGACTGTGATTCACCGACCTGTTATGGGCTTCGAGATGTTCTTGACACATGGAGATCTCACACTGCAGACAGGAACTCACGGCCCGTACCGGAGACCTTGTGCAGTAAATACAGAAGATTCTGGTCTCCTCCATATCTGGCCCAGTAGATAAGAAACGCTCCACTATATTACCCAGCTTCCTGTTCTTCTCCAGGGCCGGACGCTTCGGATATTCTGCTCTGCAGTCAGGACAGGAGTAACCTCCGGACTCATCCTGTGTGTCCAGCACCTCCACAATACACGAGTGGCAGAAGTTGTGTCCACACCTCAGGGATACGGGATCTGTATAGAGGCTCAGGCAGATGGAGCAGTTCAGCTCGTCCCTCAGCTCACCGGACGCCATCGTGGTAGGAAAGAGCAGGAATCGAAAGTAAAAAGGTTATGTTTAGACAAGAAGGGCGGGAGCTTCCAGGAATGAACTGTTAACCCTGCAGTGACTGTCAGACTATGTTCTGTCTATAAAGTTCTGGCATTTTTTTTTTTTAAATTACACCGGTCTATAAGAAATGTTAATATGTATATGTCAATATAACCCGGTTGTAGGACGCAATAGATGCCGCACATCAACTGGAAGCAAAAACACGATGTGAGCAGCGCTGGCCACCATTATGACAATGATTGATAGAGAGAACCTGAGGATTATACAGAGATGAGCGGCGCCACAGGCTCTACTTATCTCTTCCTGCAGAAGCAGAACATTGTACAAGGAGCCTTCCCCCTATCCCAACCACTAACTGTGGGTTTATTTAGCAGCTGCAAGCAGTATTATATTACAAAATTCTAGATAATATTTCAAGTATTACAAAGATTACAAAAGCCTCATGCCAGCCGCCTTGGCCACCACAGAGTCTCACGTAAGCCCCCTCGGCCACCACAGAGCCTCACGTCATCCCCCTCTGCCACCACAGACCCTCACACCAGCCCCCTCGACTACCACAGAGCCTCACGCCAGTCACCATCGGCCGTCACAGAGCCTCACGCCAGCCCCCTCGGCCACCACAGAGCCTCACGCCAGCCCCCTCGGCCATCACAGAGCCTGGAGCCTCACATCATCCCCCTCTGCCACCACAGACCCTGACACCAGCCCATCAGCCACCAAAGAGCCCACGCCAGCCACCTCGGCCACCACAGAGTCTCACGCCAGTCCCCTCTGCCACCATAGACCCTCACACCAGCCCCCTCGGCAACCACAGAGCCTCACGTCATCCCCCTCTGCCACCACAGAGCCTCACACCAGCCCCCTCGACTACCACAGAGCCTCACGCCAGTCACCCTCGGCCATCACAGAGCCTCACGCCAGCCCCCTCGGCCACCACAGAGCCTCACGCCAGCCCCCTCGGCCATCACAGAGCCTGGAGCGTCACGTCATCCCCCTCACCTACCACAGACCCTGACTCCAGCCCCCTCAGCCACCACAGAGCCTCACGCCAGCCCCTTCGGCCACCACAGACCCTCATGTCAACCCCCTCGGCCACCACAGAGTCTCACGCCAGCCACCTCGGCCACCACAGAGTCTCACGCCAGTCCCCTCGACCACCACAGAGTCTCATGTCAGCCCCCTCTGCCACCATAGACCCTCACACCAGCCCCCTCGGCCACCACAGAGCCTCACGTCAGTCCCCATTAGCTGCTGCAGATTCCCATGCCAGCCCCCTAAGCTGTCACAGTCTCGTGTAAGTCCTCTCAGCTGCTGAAGAGCCCCAAACAAGACCCCTCGGCCACAACAGAGCCCCAAACAAGCCCCCTCGGCCACCACAGAACCTCACGACAGCCCCCTCAGCCACCACAGACCCTCACACCAGCCCCCTCGACTACCACAGAGCCTCACACCAGTCACCATCGGCCGTCACAGAGCCTCACGCCAGCCCCCTCGGCCACCACAGAGCCTCACGCCAGCCCCCTCGGCCACCACAGCCTCACGCCAGCCCCCTCGGCCACCACAGAGCCTCACGCCAGCCCTCTCAGCCACCACAGAGCCTGGAGCCTCACGTCATCCCCCTCTGCCACCACAGACCCTGACACCAGCCCCCTCAGCCACCACACAGCCCACGCCAGCCCCCTTGGCCACCACAGAGCCTCACGCCAGCCCTCTCGGCCACCACAGAGCCCACGCCAGCCCCCTCGGCCACCACAGAGCCTGGAGCCTCACGTCACCCCCCTCTGCCACCACAGACCCTCACACCAGCCCCTTCAGCCACCACAGAGCCCACGCCAGCCCCCTCGGCCACCACAGAGCCTCACGCCAGCCCCATCGGCCACCACAGACCCTCACCCCAGCCCCTTTGGCCACCACAGACCCTCACGTCAACCCCCTCGGCCACCACAGAGCCTCACGCCAGCCCCTTCGGCCACCACAGAGCCTCACGCCAGCCCCCTCGGCAACCACAGAGCCTCACGTCATCCCCCTCTGCCACCACGGACCCTCACACCAGCCCCCTCAGAGCCTCACACCAGTCCCCATTAGCTGCTGCAGATTCCCATGCCAGCCCCCTAAGCTGTCACAGTCTCGCGCAAGTCCTCTCAGCTGCTGAAGAGCCCCAAACAAGACCCCTCAGCCACAACAGAGCCCCAAACAAGCCCCCTCGGTCACTGCAGAGGAGCGGGTTTCATATCAAGCAGAATTGAATCTCGCTTTTTACTCTCTAAAGAGGTTCTGCAGCAGCTGAGGTCTGTACACCAGCTTCAGTCACATATAAGAATATGAGAAGTACACCCGACCTTCTGCAAACTGCGCTCACCCAATCGGCCAAATATCTACCATCCATGAGTTACTGGGAAATGGCCTTCCAGATCACACATAGATCGTACGTCTCCCCGCACAGAGGTTTACTGATGGGTAACTCTGGCACCCATGCATGTCCAAAATGCCAAAGCCCTCACGCAGATCTACTACATTGCCTTTGGTCTTGCCCTGCGATACAGACTTTCTGGTCCACGGTACGTTCCTTAACAGTCAGAAATCTTTTCCCGCGCTGCCCAAATTCAGACCTATGGGCACTATTCGGGATATTCCCTGGGGACTATACCTCCATCTCAAGCATTCAAAAACGGCTACTGTTCTATGTGGCGGCAGCGGCCAGAAAGTCTGTCTTGCAGTGCTGGATTCAACCGGGCCCTCCCACTCTTAGATTATTCCTAGACAAACTATCACACATATTCAGAATGGATTGGATCGAAGCGGCGCAACAAAAGGAAAAAAGAACACAACATTTTTTCCAAACGTGGTCACCATTTATTAACCTGCTACCCACGCACATCAAAGCCAAAATAAAGAGTTGCTTTGAATTCACCACTTGGTACCTGATGAAACAATCGGGAGATACTGTTTTACCTATTTAATTTACCCCACTACAGTTGGTTGGGTGCGTAACCGTTGGGGGGGTCTTCCTGGGTGTGTCGGTTTTCCGGGTGACGGGTTGGTTCCCTTAAGTTTGTCCCCCCCACACCACCTCTCCCCTCTTTCCCCCCACCCCCCTTTGTTTGTTGTTCATTTTAAGTTAAAAATGAAAATGCTAACACACCAGCCTAAGTGTGGAAAGTGGCAGAGTGAAACTGGTAATGCACAGCAAAACCCACCAAAGATATTGACCATTGGGTTGACAAAAGAAATCAAGTGCATCCAGATTCACACTGGCCAGCTAGGATGGGAGATAGGCTGAGTCTTATCATTGTATACAATTTCTGTTCTTTGTTGAATACAAATGTTGCTAGTGGCGCATGTTGCCACGAGATTTGATGTATACTACGAGTGTCTTTCAATAAAAACAAGTTATAAAAAAAAAAAGAATATGAGAAGTCTCCAGGGAGTGTCAGGCTGCGGCCTAGAGCCTCTGTATGATCCTGGAGCTCCTTCATGGCCTCTAATATTCTTATAATTTACAGGAATGGGGGGGAGGGGGTAATGCTATTCGGTAACAACATCCACTAAACACTGAGGCCTCAGATATCAGAACTGTCTAGCAGTCAGATCAGCTGTGTTGCCCATAACAACCAATCGCAGCTCAGGTTTCCTTTTTCCAGAGCTCACAGCATCCAATCAGAGCTAAGCTTTAATTTTTCCAGAACAGTTTAAGAAATGAAAGCTGCGCTCTGATTGGTTGCTATGAGCTCTGGTTGCTATGGGCAGCACAGACCGTTTTACTGCTAAACAATTCTGATATATGAAGCCCAATCTCCCCAGCAAACAATGCGCTTTCCTGGGACACTGTATCCTGCTCTTACATGTATTAGTGAGGTGCATGCAGTGATTGGTGGTCTATAGCGCCTTTCTACAGTACAGTGCGGTACTACATGTCCTGTACTGCTCTTACATGTATTAGTGAGGTGTGTGCAGTGATTGTGGTCTATAGCACCTCTCTACAGCACAGTGCGTTACTACATGTCCTGTACTGCTCTTACATGTATTAGTGGGTGCAGGCAATGAATGGCAGTATATAGCGCCTCTCTACAGTACAGTGTGGTACTACATGTCCTGTACTGCTCTTACATGTATTAGTGAGGTGCATGCAGTGATTGGTGGTCTATAGCGCCTCTCTACAGTACAGTGTGGTACTACATGTCCTGTACTGCTCTTACATGTATTAGTGAGGTGCATGCAGTGATTGGTGGTCTATAGCGCCTCTACAGTACAGTTCGGTGCTACATGTCCTGTACTGCTCTTACATCTTTTAGTGCAGTGCATGCAGTGATTGGTGCTCTATAGCACCTCTCTACAGTACAGTGCGGTACTACGTCTTGTACTGCTCTTACATGTATTAGTGAGGTGCATGCAGTGATTGGAGGTCTATAGCGCCTCTCTACAGTACAGTGCGGTCCTACATGTCCTGTACTGCTCTTACATGTATTAGTGAGGTGCATGCAGTGATTGGTGGTCTATAGCGCCTCTCTACAGTACAGTGCGGTACTATATGTCCTGTACTGCTCTTACATGTATTAGTGAGGTGCATGCAGTGATTGGTGGTCTATAGCGCCTCTACAGTACAGTGTGGCACTACATGTCCTGTACTGCTCTTACATGTATTAGTGAGGAGCATGCAGTGATTTGTGGGCTATAGGGCCAACCTACAGTACAGTGCGGTACTACATGTCCTGTACTGCTCTTACATGTATTAGTGAAGTACATGCAGTGATTGGTGATCTATAGCGCCTCTCTACAGTACAGTGTGGCACTACATGTCCTGTACTGCTCTTAGGGATCTCTCGTCCTTATCCTAAGAAGTGCTCCCCAGCTTCCAGCAGCCTCTGGCTTTATATGTAAGGACCTGCTGACCTTGTTCGCATTATAACTAAATTTTACTAAACCTGCATCTTCTACTCGGTTGGGTAACATTTTGGGGCCTCAGAACCAATCACCAGTTTTCTGTAGAGTTCTGGTTTCAGGTTAAGGTCACATCACATTTATGGTGCGCGGCGGGAAAACTCCCAATGCGTATGCTAATCATATCCATAGGATGAAATGACCAACAGAGGCCAAAAGTCCTTTTGGCCTCTGTTAGGCCGGTTTACTGCTGTATACTGCACATAAAAGGTATAGAATAGTGCAAGAGCCTACACTGTCCTATACAACCACATTAAGAAAAAACATATATATTAAATGTATACGTTTTATTTTTAGAATGGGACCCCATGGGTGACAGATGCTACTTCTTGCCACCCGTCACAGGTATCCGTTTAACATACACGTTATGGCCTGTAGATTAAACGGAAGCCAGAAGCATAATGTGAACCTAATAGTTGAGCTGCTGCGAAAATTTCCACAGAATATCAGCAGGTAAATTTGAAAACAAAATCTAGATCGGGAGGATTTGGATGCAGATTTTTGCACGGATTTTACCCCAGTCAATTCAATGGGGTAAAATCTGCAGTAAGGCTGGGTTCCCTATGTGGCATTTTTTATTTGTTTTACACACTTTTGTTTCCTTCTGCCTTTTTTGCTGCATATTGTATATGTTTTGCAGTATAACTATCTTTATTTCATTTGATTTTTTATTTGAATTTCATCGTCCAAATTTGCACCAAATTATGTATCAGAGAAATCCTTGCATAATTTGGTGCGTGTTTTGCAATCCTCGTTGGACACGTCATTGTAAAATTACATCTATAAAACATGCATTATGCAAGAAGACATGACATGCACTCTGTAAAAAAAAAATGTACCAAGTACTTTATCGGTGCATTTGCTATAGAAAACAGTAGGAACTTATTTATCCATTTTTGTTGCGCATTGTGGTTTCACACATCAAAAAACACATAAAAAATATTGTGTGATCTCAGCCTAAATCCACAACAGAAACGGACATGCAGCGGATTTATAAATCAGCAGCGCAGGTCAGATTCCGTGTGGAAAATTTCCACCATGTTGGCTTGAGGTTTGTAAAATCCCATCCACACAGCAGGTGGTGTAATCCATTGTAGATTATCTGTACACAAATCCTTACAGAAAATCTGCAACAAGTCCGTCCCGTGATGCTGTTTTGTCAGTTGGTGGAGCTGTAGGGGGCCTTGTTGTATTGCGGGATGCACTGTAGTGTTCATTGGTGCCATATAGGGGTAAAGACATTTTGTTCGCTCCGGGATAAACAACTTTTTAACTTTTTAAGACATTTACTATTTAGGCTAAATAATGTCATCATTTCATAGTTTGCAGTTTTGCAGCAGGTGAACGAAAAAGAGCATCCTTTTAATGGATGTCATTAAAAAATTTTAATTGGAGCATGAGGATAGAATATATGGGGCTTATATCAGGCTGAGGGGCGGACAGAGGAAACCCTTTCTTCTGCCTAACTGCTGAAGTGCCATGGTGGCTACCGAATGGCTATTGAGTGTGAGTGGTTGTCCACCAGTATCTGCCCCTGTTTGGCGTCTCCCATGTAGCACTGGGGCTTCTATTGCCTCTTACTGGGAATGCAGCAGTAAGTGCGGCCTCTTTTCTATGATTTATAAAGTCAGATCATACCTGAGAAATAAATCCAGACTCTGCAGATACTTTCCGCTCCTCATTTCTTCAGCTTGCAGGGTTCCCATGTTTAGTCCGCTAATACCATGTTGTCTGTGACAGCCCCTGAGAGTGAAGAGGGCAGCAGGAGCCAGGAGCGATGAGTATTTAGTGAAGATAAAGGGCCCCACAGACTTGTCTGCTCTTTTGGGAGTTTCCTTTATATTCCAGGAGAATTTACATGTGTTCCATCCTGTAACCATATAATACCACCATCCCCGGACCGTATAATACAATACCACCATCCCATTACCATATAATACCACCATCCCCTGACTGTATAATACAATACCACCACCCCATGACCATATAATACCACCATCCCATAACCATATAATACAATATCACCATCCTGTAATAATATAACACCATCTAGTGACTATATAATACCTTCATCCTGTAATATTATACTATTATCCTGTAACCATATTATACCACTATCCTATGACCATATAATACAATAAAACCACCCCATCACTATAAAAATACCACCATCTCCTGACCGCATAATACAATACCAACATTCCATGACCATAAAATACCACCATCCCCTGACCGTATAATACAATATCACACCCCCCCCCCAACTAAATACAAAACCAAACACCCATGACCATAAAATAAAAACCCAAACCCCCCCTGGCCATAAAAATACCCCCATCCCTGACTGAAATTTTTCAAACCAAAACCCCAAAACCAAAAATACCCCCAACCCCCTGCCCCTGTATAATACAATCCCACCACCCCCTACCGAAAAAATTTAAAATTTACCACAACCCCAAAAAACCAATTTTAACCACCCCCCCGGGACTTTTTAAAAAACCCAATTTCCCCAACCCCAAAAACATAAAATACCAAAAATTCCGGGTAAAAATTTATAATACCATCTGGGGAAACTTTTTAAAATTACTTTATCCCCTTAACCATAGAATTTTTAATTACCCTTTAACATAAAATACCACCACCCTTTTCCCATATTATAAAACACCCCTATGGAAATTTTAAAGTGTTGTACAGACATTTCGCAGGGACCCTTTAAAAACTGGATAAAGGAATAAAGGGCGGGAAAACAGGCGCAACGGGTGAAAACTGATTTTACCCTTCCGTAACCTTAAAATTTACCCTGACCAGGGGAAACCATATAATACCACCACCCATGACCAAAAAAAATAAACCACCCATTGACCAAAAAAGGGCCACCTCCCCCAAATGAATAAATATCCCCAATCCAGTGTGTCTTCTTCATTCCCCTGGCCTTAAACGGTCATGAATTTTTTTCCCCCTGCCAAATTTTGAGAGGTAACCAAAAAACCCACCCCCAACCTAAGGTTTCCCAAACAACTAAAAACCTCCCAAGATCCCAAAATGTATCAGACTTCAGCAGAAGCACCGGGGGGGAAATTTTTGCAAACCCCTAAATTTGTCCTCCCACCCAACATAAACCCAATAAAAGGACCGGGGGGAAAAAAGAAGCCCAACTTTTAAAAGGGGGTTTTCCCAAAGATGAAATGTTGATGTGGGCTCCCCCAAAAAGGGGGGATTTAACCCTTTTTTCCCCTTTAAATTTAAATGTGTTTTTAAAAAAAATTGCGCCTGAGAGAGCTACGGGCCTGCCAAAAACCCGCCCTTAGTTATTTAAAAGCTTGCTTTAGATACACCGCAGAGTAAACAGGACTAACCCTGGCCCGGCAGCGCGGGAGCCCCCTTTCCTTAAATTAAATGAAGGCAACGGGGAAGGATTTTTTCAAAGGGTTTGTCGAGAAATAGGGTTGTCTTTTAATACAGAATCCATTTAGTTGTAGGTAAATTATCCTGAGTAGATCCCTGTTTTAAACTGATGATAGGGAACATGAAGGAGCTTTCAAAGCCCCTGGGAGAAAGGTTTTGGGCTTTTGTTTACAGAAACCACCATTGTAGTTTTATTATTTGGGGTGAACAATTTCACCCGATCCCTTTTTGCATGGCTCCCGTGCTCTCCCCCCCCCTCCTCTCAGCTCAGCATGCTTTGTTTACTTTTGCTTCTTAGCAGATAAGGCCCTTCTTGGCAAATCCCTTTTAAACAGCTTTTGTCATTAAGCAGCAGGTGGGCCCGGTTTCATTACTGAAACCCGGGGAAAGAGCCCCCGCTGGTTGAAACCCCCAAATCTGAAAAGTGGTTGCTAAAATGGGGGAATTTTTGGGGATTTTCATGAAACATCAAAGATCCCCCCCTGGGCGTGGGAAAAAAACCCACCGACAAAATTTAAACATTTAAAAAAGGGTTTTTTTATTGACAGTCACAGAAATTAGAAAATAGCGATCAAATGATTCAAGAATCAGAGCGCACCCCCCTCCCCCCCTAAAATTTTCAGTTGCCCAGGCACCTTAAAACGGGCATTTAATCGCTTTAAATCCGGAAAATTTTGTATTAGACAATTTAAATATTCTGGATTACATTCAAAAAATCTACAACCTGTTTTGGATCAGAGAAAGTTCCCTTTATTTGGTTCCAAAATTTTTTTCTTGTGAACCACATTTTATTTCGGTCGTGCTTGAGGGAAGGCCCGGGGTTAGACCCCATTCCCATCGGCAGGGGCGCCATCAGAAATTTCAGGGCTACATACAGCTGAAGCGTCTGGGCCCTCCCCCCCCCCCCCTCCCCTCAACCCCGCCCCACCCCCCTCAACCCGGGCACCCAAACCCCGACAAAAAAAAAAAAAAAATGCATTTCACCTTGTTTTTTGGGGTTTTTTTCCCGTTTTTTTCATTATTTTTTGTGGGGTTTAAAAAAGGTATACCAAAAGGGCCCCGCAAATTTCCGCCCACATTTTCACCACGTGTCCCCGCAATATTATGTTACTACCAAACCCAGTAAATGCCAAAAACCCCCCTTTAAAAATTTTTAACCAACCCTTTGGGGCCAATAGGAAAAAACCCCCACCCTTTTTCCAATACCATAACAATTTCCTTTTATAAAAACCCCCTACTTTTAATTTAACCCCGATTTTAATTAATTACAATTAAGGAAAAAATATTAACTGCCAAAAACTGTAAAAATAATTTGTGGTTTTGGGGTACAGGGGGGTAACACAGGGTGGTGCACACCCGAGCATTTACAATTTTTTGGGGCTCCCCACCAGGAAAACGGTTTTTTTCTAACGGGAGTGTTTTTTCCCTTTTTTCTTCCCATCCCGGGCCCCGACGGCCATCATGACTGCGCCCTTGGGTTAAACCCACTCGTCTCTTGGGAGGAAAATTTTCGCCCCTTAAGTTTGGGACCCACCCCGGGAAATGAAAAAGGACGGGGGGGGAAATTTTTTTAAAAGGAGCCCCACCCAGCAAGGGGAAGAATTGAAGGGGGGGGTTCCAAAACAAAACTGGGGGGGCCCGGGGGTGGGGAGGGCCTGGGGCCAAAAAATGGGGGGCAAACAAGGGGGGGCCCGGCAGGGGGGTTCCCTTGGGGGCAAGGGGGGGGAAAATGCAAAAAGGTGTCCAATTGGGCCCCTTTAAAGGGGGTTTTCCCGAAAAGGAAAGGGGCCCCAAAAGGCTTTTATGCAGCCCCGGTGGGTGGGCTCAGTGGGGGGCCCCAAGGGGCTTTGGTGCCCGCGGTGTTTAAAGGGGCCCCAGGTGGGGGGCCAGGTCATTGAAAATTTCACGGGGGGTGGGCCCCCATGGGGCCCCCCGGGGGCTTTAGATGCCCCGTTTTGGGAGGCTCCCGTGGGGGCCCCAAGGGGGCTTTTGGGGGGCAGCGGGGGGGAGGGTCCCGTGGGGGCCCAGGGGCTTTGGGTGCCACGGTTGGGGGGGGGCCCCAGTGGGGGGCCCAAAGGGGCCCAAAAAACGGGGAGGCCCGGGGGGGGCCCCCAGGGCTTTTGGGTTTTTTTGTCGGGGTGGAGGGGCCCGTGGGGCCCCGGGGCTTTGGGGTAGCGGGTTGGGTTTGGCCCCCCAGGGAGGGGCCCCCCGGGGCTTTGGTGCAACCCCGGTGGGGGGGCCCCCAGTGGGGGCCCCCAAAGGGGGCTTGGAAATGCAAGGGCCCCCCCCCCCCCCCCCCCGGTTTTAAAGGGGTTTAGTGGGGCCCCAGGGGGTTTGGGTGGGGTGGGGGGTCAGTGGGGGGCCCCCCGGGGCTTTGATGCTGCGGGGGGAGGCTCAGTGGGGCCCCAGGGGGTTTGATTCGCGGGGGGAGGCTCAGTGGGGGCCCCCGGGGTTTGATGCTGCGGTGGGCGGCTCCCGTGGGGGCCCCCGGGCTTTGATGCAGCGGAAGGGGGGCTAGTGGGGCCCCCCGGGGCTTTTATGCCCGCGGGGGGGCACTCAGTGGGGCCCCAGGGGCCCTTTGGGTGCTGCGGTGGGGTTCCCGTGGGGGGCCCCAAAGGGGCTTTGATGCTGCGGGGGCGGCCCAGTGGGGCCCCAGGGGCTTTTTGCAGCGGTAAGGGGGGTCAGTGGGGCCCCCGGGGCCCTTTTATGCTGCGGTGGGCGACTCAGTGGGGCCCCAGGGGGTTTGGGTGCAGCGGGTAGGGGCTCAGTGGGGGCCCCCGGGGGTTTTATGCTGCGGTGGGCGATTTAGTTGGGGGCCCCCGGGGGGTTTTATGCAGCGGTGGGAGGGGGTTTTGTGGGGGGCCCCGGGGCTTTGGGCAGCGGGGGCCGGCTCAGGGGGGGCCCCAGGGGGGTTTGGGGTGCTGGCGGGGGGCGACTCAGTGGGGGGCCCCCGGGGCTTTGATGACGGTGGGAGGGTCCGTGGGGGGCCCCCGGGGCTTTGGTGCAGCGGTGGCCGGCTCAGTGGGCCCCCGGGGGTTTGATGCTGCGGTGGGCGGCTTTATGGGGCCCCAGGGGGTTTGATGAGCGGTAAGGGGGGCTCCCTGGGGCCCCAGGGGCTTTGATTTCTCGGTGGGGGAATCAGTGGGGCCCCAGGGGGTTTTTATGCAGCGGGGGGAGGCTCAGTGGGGGGCCCCCGGGGTTTGGGGCAGCGGTTTGGGCCCGGGTCCCTGGGGCCCCAGGGGGTTTTATGCTGCGGTGGGCGGCTTCAGGGTTTTGCCCCAGGGGGTTTGGTGCAGTGGGGTGGTGCATGGGGGGGGGGTTTGGTGGGGAGCCCACAGTATCAAAACAATTTGGGGGATGGAAGCTGTTTCTTTCCCAAATCCCTAGAGCATTTCACTTACTTCCCCCCTGCGTCCCCGTGAACGGAGTCGGCCCCCCCCGCCCCCTCCTCCCCCTTTCCCGTGGGCGGGGCTTCGGGGTTTTCCCCAAAAAGGGTCAGGCGCCCGCCCCCAGGCAGAGGGGGAGCGGGAAAGGGGGCCACTCCGTTTCCCAAAACTGCCGGGAAGTAAGTGACGACGTGCTGGGGAACCGAGCCGGCCCCCCCCCTCTCCTTTTCCCCTCCCCTGGGGCCCCACGGGCCCCGCGGCCGGGGCAGCAATGCCGCGGGGCCCCCTCAGGCGGCTATTTTGGGGAAAAGAGGACCTGCTTGCTGCGGGCCCCCTTGTTTCACCGGGCCCCATACACCTGTAGCCCCTGTACCCCCTGTATGGCGGGCCTGCACATCGGCATCGGAGGGTCCGGCAAGAATGATGGAAAAAAAGCGCAGAAGTGACGGACATCATGGCTGAGACCTGATGGACCTCATTGTAGTAAATGGAGTCCAACGGGCGCTGTTGGTGTCCACTGTGAGTGGGTCTGGTTCTACCTCTGCAACGGAGGATTCAAATGGTACCTCGGCTATAGATGTGAACCGGCATCAGGTTTTCTGGAGAAGGTGGGTAATTTCAGTAAACCCGGTTATATCATTTCAGCTGATACTGTGTCCACTTACTTCCTATTCGCCTTTTGCCAGCTTTGCAATAAAATGTTTGCTCTTCCCCCAAAATGCGGGAGCCCCCCAACCCCCGGTCCTGGACCGGGAGTGTTGCATGTAAAAACCTACACGTCGTGCCCCCTGTCTATACCAGCTCATCTTTGTGTTTGCTTGACGCTACTAGTTTATTGGTCCCGGACGTTAAATGAAAACCCGCTGCGAGTTTACATTTACCGGCAGTTTTAACCAATCAGCAGCGGGTTTTCATTACTGCCTTGCTCATTAGCAATTCAGTAAATTGGAAAGAGCCTCAAGGGGTACCTTTCCTTGTGGGGTTCAAATTATTTTAAAAAAATTTTAAAAGGTGCCCAAAAAAAACAAAGCACACATGCCGCTGCTATGAAAGTGCTTTCCTTTATTCACAAAATGGTGGCTTTTTATACCTTTTGCAAATGAGTAGATAAGAAGCATCACTGCACCTGGCTGTGGGGGTCAAATTGGACTTTGTTACTATAGACCACTCTCACAGCTTCAGGAATGTCTAAACACAAGGGTAACTTCTGACTAGGGCCATTTTGGGTTTACACGACGATCTCTAAAACTACTACAGGCGGCCATTTTGTTTATCACTTTTAATGACAAAAGATATCCCTACAGCTTTTACTGCGTATTATATAGGATTCCTAATATATATATATATAAAATATATATATATATTATATATATATTTTTAGGTATATAATAACTAATACTTAAAATAGAGAACAAAGATCACGTGTATTATATTTGGGGCGACCAACCCTCAGATGGTCGCGAATCTGCCACTAGGTGGGAACAGCAGGAGACGCTGCCGACGTGCCACCCAAATCCGGATTCGGTGGGGGAAAAGGGAACCATTTGGGGTCAGTAAACCCTTGGTTTCGACATGGTATCTATATCGGCCCATCGGCTTTTTGATGGGTTGCCTTTCCCCGGACGGGCACAGCTTTTGGGTGGGGGCCATCCCCACGTTCCCGGGCCCGGTTGGTTTCCAGATTTACCAGGCATAAAAAACCTGTCTCGCAGGTGATCAGGGGTGTGGCAACTGCAAGTTGGAGCAGCAGGGAGCGGTGAGAGAGGTCTTTCCCCCCCGGCTTGAGGCAAGCAGGTGGTGCCTTTAGGAAGCCTAACCGGGGAGCCTGTACAATGTTGGTGGGGGCTGGCGTAGGCATAGGGCCCCATTAGTGAGGGGCGCAGTTAAGTTAGAAAATGGCTAGACCCTGTGTTTATTTGTATTTTGATGTTTGTGTTCTGTATACTGGGACCTCAATAAAGCTGGGTTTAGGGCCCGTTCAAACAGAAGACCTGTGTTAGTGTGCCATTTTGCTTACCAAAACGGCGATCCCAGAGCTAAAGTACCCCCCCGGGGCGGCCCCAAGATGGCGTCCGAACGCAATATATATATATATATTGTAACACCTTTGTTCCCATCCACAACAATCAGCAAACCCCGGTTCTCTGTCTGGAGCACTATCTGTCAACCAGGATCTGGTCACTACACAATAGTCCAAGCTGAATACAAATGTTATACTTCACACCAGCGGGAGGGCGGAGCTGCAATAGTAGAATTAGGAGACTCAGGACCCGCCACACGGGATCGAGACAGATATCACATCGTGTTCGCGAGGGTCTGGCGAAACTATGGAGAACAACATGCGCCGCTGGTACTATTTTTTCTGCTGAAACGATGGACATCATGGCTGACACCGGACAGACCCCTTCACTGTGAATGGGTCCAGTTCCACCTCTGCAATGGAGGCTCTGTACCTCAGCTATAGATGTGAACCGGCATCAGATTTTCGGGAGACTGTGGGTAATTTCAGCAAACTCAATGATTTCAGTCTTTCCACTTATTTCCTATTCGCCGATTGTCACTCGAGCAATAACATTTTTTCTTCCTCTAATGCATCAAAAGTGAAAATCGGAAATTTTGCAAACAATGAAACTAAAATCTCCTATCGTTCTGTGTATGCAGCTCCTATGCAGAACTGTTTGTGTGCATTGTAACCCCGTGTGCTCTGATCCTGCACTCACACTCCCATCCTCCTGCTCTCTAATTACTAATCTACATGTGGCAGGTTTGCACGAAGGGACAGACAGACGGTAATATGACTGCAGGATCTGACGACACAGGGTTCATTTGTAGTCTGTTACCATGGAGACAAACAGATTTGTATAGGAGCTGCAGAAGGGCTGTTATAGAATGAGAGATCGATTACTTATTCTACTGATCATTTTTGAGCAAATATTTGTGTGGATTAATTACACAATATATCTTTATAGAGGATGGAGCTCTCTTTTCTGAATCTCTTGTATTGACAGAGATTTAATAGATAACGTTCTGGCTGCCGGAAGACATCGTTAGAGGCGCTCACGGCAAACTGTTTATGAGACAGTATGCAGTAAGCTCCTGAGCTCCCCCTAGTGGTGATTGTAGGTAGACAGAATTGTAACATTTAGCTCTATATTTAAGCAGAGGATTGGAGCTCTGTATCAGAAAAACTGAATATACTAATAAATGGATTAGCACAGAATTTTGGACCTTAAAATGAAACAATACAAGTGAAAAATTAACTTTAAACCTTTAGAGTCATCATTAAGTTGTAATTATTTCAGGATTCTAATGCTGGAATCTGTACACACAAAGAAAGCAGCATAGAGCGGCTCGATGAAGGAGGCGGTGAAGGTGTATAAGTGACTGACGGGGTCATCCGCACTGAATAGACAGGACAGACGCCCGGCCTCATAGTCCAGATAGACATCCGACAACACTTCACAGGAGAAGCTGACTCCAGCTGTTTCCAGATATTGTTATGTTGCGCTCCAAGTTTATTAATGAAAATCAAAGCCCAGGATTTCTCATTATAACCAATATAAGATTCATTTCCATCCACCTTCCTCTCCAGACTTTCCCCGGCCGCCCCTATCAGCCATTTTTTCGCCCGACTCACATCCACCTCCCAGTAATGTTTCCCAGAGGAGAAGCTGCGGGAACTGAACACCTGACGAATGTGAAACCTCTTGGGCCCATCGGGTCTGTTCTGTGCTGTAGCGGTGTAAGAAGCAGATCTGAGATCCTGGGATATAATAATGTAATTACGAGCCGTATCTATATCCAGTAATATGTCTGACTTCTCCATCACTGAGAATTGTCTCTTCATCTTCAGAAGCAGATTACCAGCACAGAGTGACAGTCCCCTGTATAACATCAGTGACACTATGACTTCATCCAGACACTGAGCACCTCTTACATCATTGATGACATCACAGCTCCGATCACTGATGTAATCACTCTTCACGCATCTTATTGTAGAACAGGTACAATGGATCAGTTGATGTCCACACATACCTCCAGGTGATCAATCTTCTGGTCCAGCCCCTCCTTCGTGTACCTCCCCCTGTCCTGACCAGCGTCAAGTACTGAGAGAGCTGACACCTGCATCCTTCATGTCTGGAGATCTTCACCCTGGACTCTCTCTCCAGATCATTCAGTTTTCTTCCTGCGGCGCGGGGGGCGGGGGCGGGGGCGCGGGGGCGGGGGGAGATCAGTACATAGACCGTGACTACTCCTCAGCGAGTCCGGCTGATTTCTGCCTCCAGTTCTGTCCCATGATCCTGTAGAGTTCTGGACTTTTCTTCCAGCTTCCTCTCTCTTGGTCAACACTCAGTTTCTCATGATGGGTCTCATTTCTCTTCTCCACTTCGGAGGCCACGTCCAACAGGTTCCCCATCAGGCCCTTGTGGTCTCCGGGCCAACACCACATTGTGACACAGATACAGCAGCGTCTATAGAGCAGTAAGTATTTCAGGATCTCCATTGCAGAGTGAAAGCAATTGCTGTTGCCCAACCATGAACACCGTAGGTTCATCAGACACGTGTGATTCATCTGAGACCTGTTAATGGGCTTCAGAGATGTTCCTACAACAAACAAAGAATATATATATATCTATACAAGGCATGGAGATCTCACACTGCACACGACATACCTTCACAGCCAGCAACCGGAGACCTCTGTGCAGACAATACACGCGAAGATCCTGGTCTCTCCATATCTGGTCCCATTAACGATAAGAAACGCCTCCACTCACTAGCTACCCAGCCTCCTGTCTTCTCCAGGGTCCGGCCGACTCCGAATATTCTTCTCTGCAATCAAGTGGCGCAAAAAATAACGGAGGTAACCTCCGGACCCGTCCTGTGTATCCAGCACCGACACAATACATCGACGCGGCAGAAGTTGATGTCCACACCATCAGGGTACGGGGTCTGTATAGAGCTCAGGACGATGTAGAGCAAGTCCAGCTCGTCCCTCAGGTCACCGGACGCCATCGTGGTAGGAAAGAGCAGCAATCGAACACTTACAAAACTTTTTTTTTAAGACAGCTGCGAGAGTATTCTGGACAATGAACTGTCTAAACTTCCTGCAGTGCGACCGTCAGACTGCTGTGAAATCCGGCATTTATTCCTTTTGCTCTTATACCAGTATATGAGAAACGTGAATATAGAATATCTTTGGACTACATTCCGGTTGTAGACACTGCACATCAGCTGGAAGAAGAAACATGGTGCTGTAATCACTGACCGTCATTATTACAGTGATTGGGAACCTGACGATTATACAGAGATGAGCGGCGCCACAGGCTCTACTTCTCTCTTCCTGCAGACGGACGCAAAACTCGCAGGAGCCTTCTTCCCCAACCAATGACTGGAGGGATGTTCAGCAGGTTCAGGGAGTATTAAAATATATAATATTATACCTCAGCCGCCACAGAACCTCCTCATAATACACCTCAGCCGCCGCAGAACCTCCTCATAATACACCTCAGCCGCCGCAGAGCCTCCTCATAACCTCAGTCGCCGCCAGAACCTCCGTCTACCAACCTCACAGCCGCCGCCGAACCTCCTCACGCACCTCAGCCGCCGCCG
The DNA here is from genome assembly GCA_025379985.1 of Phyllomedusa bahiana. Lineage (NCBI taxonomy): Eukaryota > Metazoa > Chordata > Amphibia > Anura > Hylidae > Phyllomedusa > Phyllomedusa bahiana. Next base: position 102,661 of record JAODAL010005912.1, on the reverse strand, counting down.
AACCTCCCTCATACAACCTCAACCAACGCAGAACCTCCTCATACACCTCAGCCGCCGCAGTAACCTCTCATACACCTCAGGACAGGCAGAACCTCCTCATTACACCTCAGCCGCCTCAAACCTCCTCATACAAACCTCAGCCGCCAGCAGACAACCTCCTCACAACACCTCAGCCGCTGCGCAGAACCCCTCCCTCACACCACCTCAGCCTCCGCATACCTCCTCATACACCCTCAGCCCCCGCAGACCTCATCATACACCTCACAGCCGCCGCTGAACCTCATCATACACCTCTGTTGCCCTGCAGAACCCCACTCAGACACCTCCAGCTGCTGCAGAACTCTCATCCTACACCCTCAGCTGCTGCAAGAACCTCCATCATACACCTCAGCCGCGGCAGATCATCATATCCTCAGCCACTGTCAGAATCTCATCCATACACCTCAGCCCTCTGCAAACCTCATCATACACCTCAAGCACTCTGCAGCGAACCTCATTATACACCTCAGCTCTCAGAACCTCATCATACACTCACCCGCTGCAGTAACCTACAATCAAACACCTCACCGTTAGCCAGAACCTCAATCATACACCTCAGACGCCACAGACACCTCCTTTCCACACATACACCTCAGCCACCTCAGAACCTCCTCATACACCCTCAGCCGCTGCAGAACCTCATCATACACCTTCACAGCTGCTTGCAGAACCTTATCATACACCTCACTGCTCTAGAACGTTCTCATCATACACCTCAGCTGTTGCAGAACCTCATCATACACCTCAACAGCTGCAGAACCTAATCAAACACCTCAACCGTTGCAGAACCTCATCATACACCTCAGTCGGCGCGAAAACTCATCATACACCTCAGCCGCTGCAGAACCTCTTCATACACCTCAGCTGCTGCAGAACCTCCTCATACACCTCAACAGCTGCCAGACCTCCTCATGCACCTCAGATCTGCAGAACCTCCTCATACACCTCAACAGCTGCAGAACCTAATCCAACACCTCAACCGCCACAGAACCTCCTCATACACCTCAGCCGCTGCAGAACCTCCTCACACACCTCAGCCGCTGCAGAACATCATCATACTCCAAACAATATAATGAAACTCTCTCCACCACCCTGGACATGTTGGCACCACTCACACACCGTACCACCAGAGTCAGACGCCGGCAGCCTTGGCACACGCCTAAGACCTCGCCATCTGCAGCAATGCTCCAGGATGTGCGAGCGGCCTGTGTGAGGAATTTCGAAGCTACCTGCCAGAGCTTTCATCCACTACCAACTTATATGCTCCGACTTACCACACTCAGCCTTCACTGCCAAACAAAAATATCTCACCTCCCCTCATCTCCAACACTACACAACAACCCTAAACGCCTGCTTTGACACATTCCACTCCCTCCTCAAGGCCTAAAGCTCAGCCCCGGTCACTGACCTCTGTGCTGAAAAAGAAACCACCCCCGCTGTCCACTCACTTCAAAGAGAAACATTGACAGAAACCGGTAAAACATCTCATCTCAAACCCCAAGCAGCAGCCATCTGGTCCCTCCCACACATCCCCCACCCCCCGCCTACTCTTCGCCCTTGACGCTCAATCGACAGTAAGAAGAAGTGTCCAGGCTTCTCCTGTACTCGCCCTCACCACCAGCTCTTAGTGACCCCATCCCTCCCACCTTGTCCAGTCCTATTTCTCCAGCACTGTCCTCTCTCACCTTACTGCAATCTGTAACCTCTCTCTCTCCCACTGGATCTTCTCCATCTTACTCTTTACAACACTCTGTAAACTCCCTTACTGAAAAAGCCCTCTTCATGGACCCACTCCTGCGCCGCCACTACCGACCAGTCTCTAACCTGCCCTTCTTCTCTAAACTCCTGGAATGCTTCGGTCTACTCTCACCTGATCCCTTATCCTCTGCTAACCTCTCCTCTCGATCCTCTACCAATCATGTTTCCCGAACCCTAAACACTCCACAGAAACCTGCTCTAACTAAGTCTCCAATGATCTCCTCCACTGCTAAATCTCAGGGCAACTACTCAGTGCTCGCTTCTTCTGGATCTCTCTGCAGCGTTTCGACACTGTCTGATCACCACATCTCCTCAGCAGCTCAGCACCATTGGCCCTCCAGGACACCGCTCTCTCTTGGTTCTCATCCCTACCCTCTCTAACCGCTCCTTCAGTGTCTCATTTTCCAGTTCAACGCTCCATTTCCTCTCCCTCTCCTGTTATGGGGTTTCCCCAGGGATCAGTACCTAGGTCCTCTCCTCACTCTATACAGCCGCCCATTGACAAACCATTCACATGATTTGGCGCTTCAGTACCATCTCTATGCTGATGACACCCCAATTATACCACTCCTTCCGGAGACATCACCCTGACCTGCTACAAAACACCACTGACTTCTGTCCGCTGTCTCTGAGACATCATGTCCTCTACTGGGTATCTTAAACTAACACCCTTACTAAAACTGATCTTCAAGTCATCCCCACCATCTCACTCAACAGACCTTACCCTGCCGTTTCTGTCCTCAGTGTGTGGCCCCACCATACCTCCTAGGCCGCCGGCCCGCTGTCTTGGGGTTATACTAGAGACTAGAACCTCCTCATCCACCTCCGCCGCCGCAGAACCTCCTCACACGCCTCAGCCGCCGCCGAACCTCCACATACGCCTCAGCCGCCGCAGAACCGCCACACACTCCGCAGCCGCCGCAGAACCCCTCACACACGCCTCAGCCGCGCAGAACCTCCTCACACGCCTCAGCCGCAGCAGAACCTTCTCACACGCCTCAGCCGCCGCAGAACCTCCTCACACGCCTCAGCCGCCGAAGAACCTCCCTCCACCCTCAAGCCGCCGCCGAACCATCCTCACACGCCTCAGCCGCCGTCAGAACTTCCCTCCTCATACCGCCTGCAAGCCGCCGCAGAACCGTCCTCATACACCTCAGCCGGCCGCAGAACCTCCTCAGTACACCTCTCAGCCGCCAGTAGAACCTCCCTCATAGCACCTTCAGCCGCCGCAGAACCTCCTGATACACCTTCAGCCGCGCGCAGACCTCCCTCATACATCTCAACCGCTGCAGAACCTAATCAAACACCTCAACCGTTGCAGAACCTCATCATACACCTCAGACGCCACAGAACCTCCTCATACACCTCAGCCTCTGCAGAACCTCCTCATACACCTCAGCCGCTGCAGAACCTCATCATACACCTCAGCTGCTGCAGAACCTCATCATACACCTCAGCTGGTGCAGCACCTCATCATACACCTCAACAGCTGCAGAACCTAATCAAACACCTCAACCGTTTCAGAACCTCATCATACACCTCAGCCGGCGCGAAAACTCATAATACACCTCAGCTGCTGCAGAACCTCTTCATACACCTCAGCTGCTGCAGAACCTCCTCATACACCTCAACAGCTGCAGAACCTCCTCATACACCTCAGCTGCTGCAGAACCTCCTCATACACCTCACCAGCTGCAGAACCTAATCCAACACCTCAACCGTTGCAGAACCTCATCATACACCTCAACCGCCACAGAACCTCATCATACACCTCAACCGCCACAGAACCTCCTCATACACCTCAGCCGCTGCAGAACCTCCTCACACACCTCAGCCACTGCAGAACCTCATCATACTCCAAACAATATAAGGAAACTCTCTCCACCACCCTGGACATGTTGGCACCACTCACACACCGAACCACCAGAGTCAACGCACGGCAGCCTTGGCACCACGCCTCAGACCGGCATCCTTAGCAGCAACGTCCAGTGTGCTGTAGCGGCTGTGGAAGGAAGTCGAAGCTACCTGCAGACTTTCTCCACTTTAAATCAATGCTCATGACTTACCAAACTGCCCTTCCACTGCGCCAAACAAAAATATTTCACCTCCCTCATCTCAACCTTACACAACAAACCCTAAAACAGCCTGTTTGACCAATTCACCCCCCCTACATGCCTAAAGCTCAGGCCCCGGTTCACTGACCTCCTAGTGCTGAAGACCTGTGCCACTCAGCTTCAAGAGAAAATTGACAGAATCCCGGCAAAACCTCTTCAACCAAACCCCACAGCAGCAGCCATCTGAATCCCCTCCCCGCAACATCCCCCAGCCTACTCTCAGCCCTTGCACCCAACGACAGAAGAAAATGTCCAGGCTTCTCCTGTTAGCTCGCCCCACCACCGCTCTACATTGATCCCCATTCCTCCCACCTTGTCCAGTCCTATTTTTCTCACAACTGTCCTCTCTCACCTTCACTGCAATCTGTAACCTCTCTCTCTCACTGGGATCTTTTCATCTTCCTTTAAACACGCTGTTATAACTCCTTTACTGAAAACAACCCCACTCCTCCCCCCCCCTGGACCCTCCTGCGCCGCCAACTACCGACCAGACCCCACCCTCTAACCTGCCCTTCATCTCCAAACTCCTTGAACGCTTGGTCTACTCTCACCTGTTCCGACTATCCTCTCTGCTTAACTCTCTTCTCGCGACATCCTCTACAATAGGTTCCCCGCACCCTACACTCACAGAAACTGCTCTAAACTAAAGTCTCCATGATCTCCTCACTGCTAAATCTCAGGGCAACGACTCATCTATCTGCTTCTTCTGGATCCCGATGCATGCCTTTTGACACTGTGATCACCAACTTCTCCTCAGCATGCTCAGCACCATTGGCCTCCAGGACACCGCTCTCTCTTGGTTCTCATCCTACCTCTCTAACCGCTCCTTCAGTGTCTCATTTTCAGGTTCTACCTCCTTTCCTCTCCCTCTGCCTGTTGGGGTCCCTCAGGGGTCGGTTCTTGGTCCTCTCCTCAATCTATACAGCCCCATTGGACAAACCATCAGCAGATTTGGCTTCCAGTACCATCTCTATGCTGATGACACCCAAGTATACACCTCCTCCCGAGACATCACTCCTGCCTGCTACAAAAAAAACAACCTAGTGACTGTCAGTATACCGCTGTCTCTGAGCATCATGTCCTCCACGTATCTTAAACTAAACCTACTAAACTGAACTTCAAAGCCATCCCACCATAAACTAACAAGACCTTACCCTGCCTTTTCTGTCTCATTGTGGCACCAACTAACCCTGGGCAGCAGGCCCCTGCCCCGGGGTTATACTATACTAAACCCCCCATACACCCAGCCCCGCAAACCCCCTCACACCCCCAGCCCCGCAGAACCTCCCATACGCCTCAGCCGCCGCAAAAACCTCCTCACAGCCTCACCCGCCACGAACCCTCACACGCCTCACCGCCGCAAACCCTCCTCAGCCGCCGCAGAACCCTCCTACCCCCGGGCAAAAACCCTCAGGCCGCCCAAAACCCTTTTCCCCCTCACACCCCCCTCAGCCGCCGCAGAACCCCCTCACCGCCTCAGCCGCCGCAAACCTCCTAAACCCGCCTCACCCGCCCAAAAGAAAACCCATCCTCCACAATCAGCCCCGCAGAACCTCCTCCCCCCACACCCTCAGCCCGCCGCAAAACAAACCCCCCCCTCCTACACCCTCAGCCCCCGGGAAAAACCTCCTCAAAACACCTCAGCCGCCGCAAAACCCCTCATAAAAATTCACCCGCCCGAGCCTCCTCATACACCTCAGCCCCCCAAAAGAACCAAACACCCCTCAGCCGTGTAGCCCTTTCTATATAAAAAGGATCAGTGATTTCTTACAAGCAGACAGGAAATTCCCCTTTATTTCCCCAAAGAGGTTCCCTGCAGCACTGTGGGGGGGGGGACGGGCTTTAACCCCGTCCTCTAATTTAAGGGATCAGGAGTCCCCCCAGAGGAGTTCGGGCGGCTCGGGAGGCCCGGGCCTGGTTCCTCTATGTAATCATGGGCCCCTTTGTATCGGGGGGGATGGGGGAATTATAGTTGGTAACAACATCCACAAACAACCCACCAAAAGCCACAGGGGCTGGAAGGAGCACTTCCTGTTGAGTGATGTCAATTAATCACATGACCCCCTCCCCAATCACTGCTCTGAATACAGTCTGTGGGGCAGTCCTGCATCCTGTGTGTATATGTGAGCCTGTTGGTTACTATGACCCTATTGGTTGCTTTGGGCCCTTTTGGTTGTATGGGAAACAAGGCAGTCCCAGTGCTAGACAGTTTTCATAGATGAGGTCCAGTGTGTTTGCTTCTTCAACACAAAAATTGTAGACGAAATCCAGTCGGGGGAAGAAGAGAACATTTTGGGGACCCTGCAGCGCTCCTACCGGGGCGCGGTTTCTCTTCTTTAGACCACGCGCTTTGAACGCTGTCGCCTTTTCTCCTGATATGTCAGGCTTTATTTCTATGTCTTTACATTTTTTTTTGTTTAACTTGTTGATAAAATAAGTTTTGTAATTCTGTCACTTTTCCATCACGGACATTCATATAAAGGTGATTAGGTTTTAGGTCATCAGGGGCGGTCAGGTTTTTTTTTTCTTTCTTTAATTATCTGTTTTATATATCGTCTCCCCATAAGGTCCGGAAAAGACGTCTATGGGGCAGATTTAGAGCATTTTTTGCAGATGTTCCCTGTAGCTGATATATTCGCCCCAGTTATAGGAGAAATACATCCCCTGCACTGACTGCAGAGCTGATCTGGGTCAAATAAGCAGCTCATGCATTTACTGAGTCCTGGAGAGGACATGGCTGTGGGGAGGCGTCCTGCATATCTGTATATACATTGACTGGGAAGGCAAAAGGACGTAATAACCCCCCCTTCCCTTCTGCTGCGACTGGGGGGGCCAGTGTCTTTGATTCTTGGGGGCCAGGGCCGGACTGGGAATAAAAATCAGCCCTGGCACTAAGCCCCCAGCAGCCCACATACAATATCCACTTACAAAATGTCCCTTGTTCTCGCCCTCCCCTGTCTAAAAAAAACTACACATAAAGCTGCTTTCACAAGGGCATTTTTGGGTGCTTTTTTTATGTGTTTTTTGTGCTTTTTTTTGTGCAAAAGGCAAGCAGTTAATGCGGACATTTCTGCACAAAAAAAAACGCACCCAAAAAATGCACCAAAAACCGTCCGTTGAAACCCCCCCTTTGCCAAAAGCAAACCTTAACCCCCAAAATTCGATCACCAGTAATCAGGTCACTATCAATGCATACAGCACGATTCCACAGAAGTAAAAAAGACCCCGACAGCGGGGGGAAAAAGGGACATCATCTCTGATGGGGAAATTTTTCCCTTTTCCTTTTCTTTTCCATCTGTCCCAAACCCCCCAGAGTCCCTTTCCCCGATGGTTGTTCCCTTTTCCTTTTTTTCTCGTCCCGGGACAGAGGGAATGTCCCCTTTTTTCTCCAGGTCACTATCGCCTGTAGAATTTACACAAATACATCTTAGATCCCCTCTTTTCCGCACTTTCCTATCAACCCCCAAATTTTACAAATCCCATTCTAGAGCCCCAAATAGTAATTGTCCCCCCCTTTTAAGCCCCACATTAAAAAAGTTATCATTGTACCCCAAACAGCGTTGTTTGACCCTAAAAAATTGAAATTAAAAAATGTCAGATAAGTGGCATTAAAAAGGGGGACCCCCTTTGGTAGGTAACAGGGGTTTCCCCCCTTAATTTGGGGGGGGACAGGCCCACCCCTGTAGTTAGCCCGGTAGTAGGACAGCCCCCATAACTAGCAGGGAGCTGGGGGGCCCCCCCGAATTCCAGGTAGGGCCCGTAAATTAGCCAGGTCGGGGCCAGTAGTACCAGGGAGGGGCCAGTATTAGCCCGGCAGGGCCATATATAGGGGAGGCAGGCAGTATTTTTAAAGGGGGCAGGGGCTGTAAAAAAGGCGGCGGGCCCAAGTATATAGCCCGCAGGCTTTTTTAGGCAGGGGAGGACAATTTTTCGGGCCAGGGGGCAGGGCAGTATTAGCCAGGCAGGAAGTAAAGGCAGGCAGGCCATTATAACAACAAGTTTAAAAAGGCAGGCAGGGCCCTTTAAAATTTGGGAGACAGGGGTAGTATATAGCAGACAGGCAGGGGCCCTAATGGCAGCAGGGCTAGTATAAACTAGACACAAAGGGCAATTTTTTTGGAGCAGGGCTAGTATATATAGCAGGAGGCCAAATTGGGGCAGGGGGGGCTAGTATAAACTGCCAGGGGGGCCGTATTTTAGGCAGGCAGGGAGTAATAAGGCAGGCAGGCTATTAAAATTGGGCACAGGGGGATTTAAAGGGAGGAGGGCTTTAAAAGCTAGGAGGCAGGGCTAGTTAAAGCTAGGGGAGCAGGGCCATTAAAAGCAGGCAGGGCTATATATGTAGGCAGGGGAGGGCCACTTATTGGCCCGGGCAAATTAAGTAGGGAGGAGGGCCCTTATAGGCAGGCGGCGGGGTTGTTTAGCTAGGGGGGCAGGGCCCCTTAAGGCAGGGCTATATATATGGGAACAGGGCCCTTTTTAAAGGCAGGGGGTATGTATAGCTAGGAGGCAGGGGGTAGTAATAGCTAGACGGCAGGGCCCTTTTAGGCAGGGTAGTGTATATGCTAGGCAGGGAGGACCCTTATAGGCAGGGCTGTATATAAGCTTGGGACCAAGGGCCCTTTTAGGGAGGGCTAGTAATATACAGGCAGGTAGGGGGGCCTTATAGGCAGGGCTAGGTATTTCTAGGCAGGCGGGCCCTTTTAGGCAGGGCCCATGCTAAGCTAGGGGCAGGGCCCCCTTTTAGGCAGGGCTGTGTTTTAAATAGGGAGCAGGGGCCCTTATGGCAGGGGTAGTATATTAGAGGGAGGAGGGCCCCTTTTGGCCAGGGGAGTATATAAGCAGGCAGGAAGGCCCTTAAAAGGCAGGGGTTTGAGTTTTTAAGGGGCAGGCAAGGCCCTTTTAGGCAGGCGGGGGCTAGTATATAGCTAGGCAGCAGGGCTAGTATTATAGGAAAAAAGGGCGCTTAAAGGCAGGCCGGGGGAGGGTAGTATTACTAGGGAGGCAGGGCCATTATAGGCGGGCAATATATAGCTAGGCAGACAGGCCCTTTTTAGGCAGGGCTATATGTTTAACTACGGCGGGTAGTAAAATTTTTAGGCAGGCAGGGCCCTTATAGGCAGGGCTAGTGTAAAAAGCTAGGAGGGGGCCTTTCGGCGGGCTAGTTAATAGCTAGGGAGGCGGGCCCTTATAGGGAGGGCTAGTATAAAGCGGGGCAGGGCAAGGCCCTTATAGGAAGGGGGTAATATATAGCTGGGGAGGCAAGGGGCCCCTTATAGGCCCGGGGGGGGTAGTAATAGCTAGGCAGGGAAAAGGTAGTATATAGCTAGGCAAACAGGGCCACTTAAAAGGAGGCCGGGAGGGCTAGTATATAGCTGGCGGCAGGCCACTTAAAGGCAGGGCTAGTTATAGCTAGGGAGAGGACCCTTATGGCAGGGGGGTAGTATGTATAGCTAGAGGCGGGCTAGTATAAGCTTGGGAGGAGGGCCCTTATAGGCAGGCTTGTATATAGCTAGGCAGGCGGCCCTTTAGGCGGCATTATTAGCTAGGGGAGTCAGGGCCCCTTATAGAGGGTAGTGTATATAGCTAGGGGGCAGGGCCCTTATAGGCAAAGGGGTAATATATATACTAGGCAGAGGCCCTTATAGGCAGGGCTGTAAATTTTACTAGGGGAGCCGGGCCCCTTATGGCAGGGTAGTTATTAGCTAGGGGCAGGGCCCCCTTTAGGGAGGGCTACTATTATACTAGGCGGGTGGGCCATAGGCAGGGGTATTTATAAGCTAGGCAGGGAGGGCCCTTAAGGCAGGGCTAGTATATATGTAGGCGGGAGGGCCCTTATAGGAAGGGGTTTATTTGCTAGGCAGGCGGCCCCTTATAGGGGGGCTAGGGGAATAGCTAGGAGGCAGGGCCCCTTTTAGGCAGGCAGTAATATATTTTGGCAGGGCCCTTATAGGCAGGGCCCAAATATAAAGTAGGCAGGAGGCAGGGCTAGTATTATAGCTAGGGGGCAGGCAGGAGGGCCAGTAGGATTTAAAAAAAAAATAAAAATATAACTTACTTGAGTCTCTGTTCGCTTCCTCTTCTTCCCCCCTTTCCGGGAAACCTCTGAAACCGAGTTCGGGCCGGGCGGGGCCCGATGACGTCATCATCCCGCCGGCCCCACCCCCGCGGCTCCGGGGCTGAACAGACGGGATCAGAAAATCCCAGCTGTTCAGCCTCGGCCGCTGCTTGCACCACGCGGTGCAGGCGGCGGCCGTGATGGTTGCATGGCTGGGTCTGTGACCCGGCCATGCAACCATGTGGCGAGTGGGGCCTGTTGGCGCCTGGAACAGGGGTCCCGTCACATATGTGACAATTGCGGCCCCTGTGCGTGCGCTATGCGTCGGCCCTCGGGACCCGCCGAGTGGAAACACTGGTCCCTTCGGCGGGCGCTCCGAGCCGGCCCTACGGCCCGGACCCCAGCGGCCCGCCGGGCAAATGCCCGGTTTGCCCTATGAGCAGTCCGGGCCTGTTGGGGGCCACCAGTGGAGCTGATTCTCAGGGCCCACCAGTGGAGATGATTCTTGGGGCCCACCAGTGGAGATGATTCTTGGGGCCAACAGTGGAGCTGATTCTCGGGGGCCTCCAGTGGAGCTGATTCTTGGGGCCACCAGTGGAGATGATTCTTGGGGCCACCAGTGGAGTTGATGCTTGGGCTCCACCAGTGGAGCTGATTCTTGGGGCCCACCAGTGGAGCTGATTCTTGGGGCCATCCAGTGGAGCTGATTCTTAGGGCCCACCAGTGTACTTAATTTTGGTGCCACCAGTGGAGTTGATTCCTGGGGCCCACCAGTAGGGTTGATTGTTGGGTCCCACCAGTGTACTTGATTTCGGGGCCACTAGTGGAGTTGATTCTTGGGGCCCACCAGTGGAGTTGATGCTTGGGGCCCACCAGTAGGGTTGATTGTTGGGTCCAACCAGTGGACTTGATTTTGGGGCCACCAGTGGACTTGATTTTGGGGCCACCAATGGAGTTGATGCTTGCCCACCCGTGGAGCTGATTCTTGGGGTCCACCCGTGGAGTTGATTCTTGGGGTCCACCCGTGGAGCGGATTCTTGGGGTCCACCCGTGGAGTTGATTGTTGGAGCCCATCTCACATGCCCCCTTGATTTCTGCCTCTTTCTGTCTTTCTATCTGAAAAGCAGCCCCAGGCTGGACCAGTCCAAACCTGTTAGCTGGGACTCTGCACAGCCCATTGCTTACCATTGCAAACAGTTCTTAAACATATTTAAAGGGGTTGTCTCACTCCAGGGATCGCTGCTTTTTATATTAAAGGTCTTGCAAAAACAAGTCACTTTGCAATATATGTCCATTACCAGTGTCCTACCTATTCCTAGATATCCCCTCTTGTATGAGCTGCATCAGCTCCTCAGGTCGCTATGGCTACAGACTTGTTCGATCTCTTCTGATAGGCTGCCAGCGCTGGTTGCTATAGCTGCAGACCTGTTGTCCTCAGTGCTCATCACTGCAGGCCAGTAGAAACCAGTAAACACGTCCCTGAATTAAAAAAAGAAACTGAAAAAAACCAGACTGAGGTAAGATGAATCCATGTAGTAAGACAATCCCATTTAAATAAGTATTATATATAAACTTTGACCCAGTAGTGGGGTACCACAATAGACCTCCTAATAACTATATGTGCTCATGAATATTGAAAAGAGGCTCTACCCCTGCCCAGAACATATCATTAAGTCTATTCCTCTACATGCTGACAGCTGATTGGCCCATCATGTGGCCTCATACCCACTGCTGAGCAACAGTGACTGTGATTGACCGAAGCTCGAACTGAAGCCTGAACAAGAGACGTCACAAATAAAAGTTTTGTCAAGAGTTTTTCATTTTATTAAATGTTCTGAAAGTTTTGTGAATTGTCATGAAGCAGTTTTAGCAATTGGATCTCATTGGTCGTCCAAAGAAATCGACCGACAATATCAGTGTTACGTGTCTATTCTTATTATTGGAGATATAGTAAGGGGCCGTTCATTCTGCATTTTACACCATGTCTGCGGTATCCATTGGGCTTCTGTAATAAACGGTACCTCAACGGATGCCGAGACATGGCCGCCGCCGCACCATAGAGGGCAATAGAGCAAATGTAGTCCTATGTGGTCTACACTTGCTCCATTTCCTGGCAGTATACATGTGGTAGAGCACACTTCTGTGTATGAAGAGCCCTATAATGAGAATATAGCAATTAAATGATAAGAGATAGATACTGATTGGTTACAATAAGAATATACCCCCGCTCCCTGTAATACAGCAGCGATGGCGCCGACATAGGCAGTAACTTTTCTTCAGTCCAGCATCTAATTTTAGATGATCCTATATTCTAGATTATCTAGAAAAATCTACAGTGTCTTGAATCAGAGAAAGTTTTCCATTGGTTCTGCTCTTTTCTTGTGATTTATATTTTATTTCAGTTCTGTCCACGAATTGCTGGATTATCAGATTTTCTGAGGGAAATTTTGCTATATAACATTTTATTCATTAACTGTTATATGATAAAGCTTATTGCCGCCTTTACAGCAAAATGTTTGCTATTATCCAAAGCAAGATCAAAATAAAGCTCCTATGCAGATCCATATGTCTCCATGATAACAGACAAACCCAGTGGGCCTTATGTATGAAAACTCTAGCAGTAAGACTGGCTTTGTTGCCCAATGCAACCAATCCGAGCCCCTAGCGACCAATCAGAGCCCATAGTCAACAATCAATCAGAGCCCATAGTAACCAGAGCCCATAGCAACCAATCAATCAGAGCTCATAGCAACCAATCAGAGCTCAGCTTTCATTTTTCCAGAGCACTATATGAAATGAAAGTTGAGCTCTGATTGGTCGCTATAAGCTCTGATTGGTTGCTGCGGCTCTGATTGGTTGCTGTGAGCTCTGATTGGTTACTATCAGCTCTGACTGGTTGCTATGGACAACGAGGACAGTCTAACTGCAAGACAGTTTCCATAAGGCCCAGTGTGTTCTGATCCCGCACTCATACTCCCTTTAGTCTGTCCTCTACTTCTCACCAGGGGAGCAAGAAGGGACTAGGGCTGCAGGATCTGACTACACAGGATTTGTTTGTTGTCTGTTGCCATGGAAACAAATAGATCTTCATATGAGCTGTATACACAAAATAATAGGACCTGCTTATGTAAGACTATTACAGGGCTGTGTTATTTTTCATTTTAGGTTATTTATGGAAATGTCAACAATTTTCTTGTGAAGATGGACATATGTTTTGAGAATTAAAGCATAGCGCCACCCAATGACAAAGAGGACGACGAATTCTTTCAGGATTAGGCTCATATTACATCTATAGTACAGCGTTGCTTTGCAGATTACAAAACAGTCTCCTTATAGGATTTCGCTAGTAAACCAGTTAAATACAAGTGAGAAGACTCAGATGAATGTGATGTATACTGTACAATGTATTGGTCAGATAATTGTGTATAGACCGAGTGAGAGGAGACAAAGCTCAGATCACATCTGGATCACAAATACATCAATAACTTGGTAGAAGGACAAGGATCCCACACACAGAGCAGCTGCTATAGAGCGACAGATCTATTACTTATCTTGTTAAGCTTTGTAAAGTGAATGTCAGCTCTGTGCTAATTAACTACATCTTTATAGAGGATGAAGTTCTGTATTTCTGAATTCCCTGCATAGACAGAGACGTAATAGATAACATTCTGATTGCCTGCAGATACAGGGAACTTACTACAGACTGCTCATAAGAGGGTATGCAGTAAGGTCCTGAGCTCCCCCTGGTGGTGGCTGTAGCTAGACAGAATTGTCTAGCAGAAAGGCGTTTTGATGCCTTTAACGCTATCTTGTGAAGGAATGAAATAAAAGTTCGTGTATACCTTAAATCCGCTGGAATTTCCTTGGTGAATTTTCTGGTTTGAAGTAAGGAGCGAGACTGGCAGCTCTCCGAGCGGAAAGGAAGTAACACGAGTGAGCAGTAGCAACAGCTGAATACAGCGATACAGCGAAGGAGAAAAAGCCCAGATAAGAACATTCGCGGTGAAGGGGTAAGCGGCAGTCTTAATTTCTTGTTTGGACTAGACAGAATTGTGTAATTTAAGTCTCGGTCTATGCAAGGATTTGGAGCTCTGTATCAGAAAAAAAGAACCTGAACCGTTATCAAGATTTATCAGTAAGTGGATCAGTGAAGAATTTTAGAGCTAAAACTGAAAGGATGAGAGAAAAGGGGTGGATTTCCCTTTAAAGCTTTTAAAAGTTTGTAGCGATTTTTTTCCATGTTTGTAAGGGTTTAAACCCTTTCAAACAGATGGGAAAGCCCCATGAGGGCTCGGTAAAAGGAGGCGGTGAAGGGTGAAAAAGTTGACGGGGTCCCCCAGTGATAGAAGGACAAAACCCCCGGGCCTCTAGTCCAATAGACCAAAAACAACCTGCACGGAGAATTTTGATCCAGCTTTACCAGAAATTGTTAGATTTGCTTTAAGACTACCTGCTCTAATAAAACCCCGGGATTTCTCTTATACCCAATAAACATTTTCCCTGAAATTCCTCTCCAGATTTTCCCCCGGCTCCCCAAATTGATCCATTTTTTTTTCCCGATCACTTTCCACCCCCGAATTTTTTCCCGGGGCGGAGAATTTTTGGGAACGGAACACCTGAGGGGAATAAAACCTTTTGGGGCCCATGGGGTCTTTTCCTGTGTGAAGCGGTGTAAGAAGGATCGAATCCGGGATATAGTAATGTTATTATGACCCGTTCTATATCCAGTAATATGTCTGACTTCTCAAATCATGAAAATTTGTCTTTTTAAATCTTCCGAAGCAGTTTAAACAGAAAAAGTTGACACCCCCCTGAAAAAAACACCCGGACACTATGTTTAAAACTAGAAAATGAGCTCTCTTAAAACAGAAAACATCACAGCTCCGTCACTAAATTGTAAACACTCTTCAAAACTTTTTTGCAAAAGGGTCAAGGGCATTGTTGTACAAAATCCCTCCAGGTGATCAATCTTTTTGGGTCAGCCCCCCTTTGTGTAGCCCCAAACCTGTCTGACCAGGCAGAGACTGAGAGCGACCCTATCCTTCTGTCGGGAAAATCTCCCCCTGGACTCTTTTTCCGATCCTCCAGCTTGTTCATGAGCATAAAAAACCCCGGTGACCTTCGGCGAGCCCGGCGTTTTCCCCTTCCTGTTCGCCCCATGTTTCCTGTATTTTTTTGGACTTTTTTTCCAGCTTTTTCTCTTTTGGGAGATTTTTTTTTCCAATGTGGGCCTCAGTTTTTCTTTCCCCTTTCCCTGGAGGCCACGTCCGGGGGCTCCACGCCCGGGCCCTTGTGGTCTCCGGCCCCACAGGTACACAATAAGGGGCGCCCCTTTAGGGCATTTGTTTTTTCCGGGACCTCATTGGGGAATGGAGCATTTTCTATGCCCAAATGTTACCGGGGTTTTTCAATCAGACGTGATTCACCGACCTGTTAGGGGCTTGAGATGTTTTGACACAGGGAAAATCTCACACTGAGCCCGGACCCCGGCCCTACCGGGGATTTTGTGCAGAAAGGGTACAGAAGATTCTGGTTTTCCTCCAATCAGGCCAAGTAGATAAAAACGCCCACTATATTCCCCAAAATTCCCTGTTCTTTCCAGGGGGGGCCGCTCCGTATTTTTCTCGGGCTTTTCAGGCCCAGGGTAACCCCCGGCCCCGCCTGTGACCCAGCATCCCAAAAACCCGAGGGGGGGGAAAAGTTTTTCCACACCTAGGGTTTGGGGGGTTTCTGTATGGGGGGAAAGGGCTCGGGCCAAAAAGGAGCATTTCCCAGCTCGTCCCCAGGCACCGGACGCCATGTGGGGGAAAAAGAGCGGGAATCGAAACTTAAAAATTTTTTTTAAAGGGAAGGGGCGGGGTTTCGGGAAAAAAAACTTTTAAAACCCGGGCAGGGGACCGTCAAAACTATGTGAATCGGAATTTTAAATTCCTTTTGCTTTTAAAACCAGTTTATGGGAAACGTGAATTAAAAAATTTCTTTGGACTACTTTCCCGGTTTGACACCGCCAATCGCGGGAAAGGGAGAAAAAAGGTGAAAAGTTGCGCTGAATACTGACCCCATTATTAAAATGTTTGGGAAACCGATGATTCTAAAAGAGATGAGCGGCCCCACAGGCCCCTACTTATCTCCCCTGCAGGGACAGAAAACTGCAGGGGAGCCTTTTCCCCCAAAGGGACTGGGGGTTTTTCACACTTAAAGGGGAGTACTAAAATATAAAATTTTAAATATTCGGGCCTGCCTCCAAATTTTCCTCCAAAATACACATCACCCCCACCCCCCCCCCCAGAACCCCCCTCATACCCCTCAGCCGCCGCAGAACCTCCTCAAAACCCCCTCACCCCTGCTTGGCCCAGACCCCCTTTAAATTAACCCCCCCCCCTTAAAAAAGGAAATTTTGGTGCAAAACCCTCCTCATACCCCTTCACCCGGCTGAAGAACCTCCTCATACACCTCAGCCCCCCCTTAATCACCCCCAAATCTTTTAAAATTACACCCTCAGCTGCCCTCATATACCCCCCCAACCCCCCCATCACCTACCACCCGCCCCATCCCCAGGGGAAAACCTTCATACACCTCAACCGCTGCAAAAACCTCCCCCAATCCCCCCAAATTCCCCCAAAGCCCCCCGCGAACCCCCCCCTCCCCCCAATTACCCCCCTCAGCCCCCGCAGAACCCCCTCATACACCTCAGCCCCCGCAGAATTTTCCTCATACCCTCAGCTGCTGCAGAACCTCCTCATACCCTCAGCCCCCGCAAAACCTCCTCATACACCTAGCCCCCGAAAAACCCCTCATCACCTAACCCGGCGGCAGAACCCCCTCATACACCTCACCCGCTCCCAGAACCTCCCCCTACACCTCAGCCGCCGCAAAAACCCTCCCCCCCACACCTAAAGCCCCGCAGAACCTCCCCACACCTCAGCTGCTGAAAAACCCTCACAACCCCTTCGCCGCCGCAAGAAACCTACCCCCCCCAATACCCCTCAGCCCCCGCCCCCCCCCCCAGAACCTCCTTCCCCCACCACCTTCCCCCCAAAAGCCCCCGAAAGAACCCCCCTCATAAAAACCTTAAAAATGCCGCCGCAAAACCCCCATCCCTCACCCCCCCCCACACCCTCAGCCCCCCGAAAAAAACCCCTAAATCCTTACCCCTCGCCGCCGCAGAACCTCCTATACACCCAGCCCCGCAAAAACCCCCCTCAACCCCTCAGCCCCCGAGAACCTCCTCAAAACCCCTCAGCCGCCCAATCCCTCCTCATACACCTTTCAAAAAAATAAAAAAAACAAAAACCCCCAAAAAAAAAAAAAACCCCCGCCGCCCGAAACCCCCCCTCTTTAACCCCCCCCCAAAATTAAAGCCTCCCCAAAACCCCTCCTCATACACCTCAGCCGGCAGAACCCCCTAAATAAAACCCTCAGCCGCCCCAAACCCCCCCCTCCCTCATACACCTCAGCTGTTGCAGAACCTCACCCATACACATCTCCCGCCACAGAACCTCATCATACAATGTCAATTTTGGGGGTTTTAAAGAAAGAAAATTTTTTCCTTCCGACACAAAAAATATTTTTAAAGGTCTCTCGCCTGCGTTTTCGGGACCTTGAAATTATAACGGAACTGGGTTTAGGGTAGGGTTATCCAATGTAAGCTTAAAGTTTCTCCAACAAACTGCGAAAGCAGTCATGTATTATTACCAAAGGTTATATAAGTTTACTGCTGTAAAAATTTTACCGGGTTTTTTTGGTTAAGCCCCCCACCTAATTTGTATGGTTTACAAACCCTTTATTGTATCTATATCTGATAGAGGTGGTAGCAGGCCCGGGCGCCCCCGGGGTTTGGAAGCCTTTAAATTGGGGTTTTTTCATCAGAAACCCTAAAAATCTCCTTTTTGGGAAGAATTATCAGCTGGTGCCCCCGAACAGGGCCCCACCCCATTGGGTTTCCCCCAAAAAAACCTTGGACTTGAAGCAACGCGGGGAATTGCCCAAAGGGAAACGCAGGGAAAAAACCGGGCCCAAGGTAAAAACATTTATTTTTTAAGCTTTTTTTTACCCCGTGTACTCCCCGAGCTTTGTCCCTTTGGGTCCGGTCCGGGATATAAGAGAGGTTTTACCAATGTAGGGGGTCCGCTTCAGGACAAAAAAACCTTTGACCTACTTTTTTGTGAAAGTTGACTGGTATGAAGCAAAAAGCTTTCTTTTTTTTTTGTTAAATTAGGAAGGGGATTGCCGAACAAACAGTGTCGGCGCTCTGAAAGAGAGGGGCATGATTTTATTTTAAACCCCCGTTAATTTGACAAAAAGGGTGGAAAGTCTGTGTGGGAATAAGGAATAAGGGACAGGAAAAAAGGACAAAAGGTTTTTTGGGGGTGAGTCCACCGTTTTTTATTTTAAAAAAGTATGAGCCGAATATCAATGAATGTCTGGGGACACAAATTCAAAAGGTGGGCCAGTAAACGGGAATAAGGATCCCGGTAAAAGTTTTTTTGGGATTTGCGGGGGTTCCGGAGTGGGGTTTATGACATTTGACTGAAACCCAGGTATCATCCTAGTGCATTAATTTTGTTGGGGGGATATACTTACATGTCCCAGTCCAGATCGGCCCAAAAGTTTTTCTCGATCCTAGTTTCCCCCCAATGATAGGACCCAATTAGGTACCAAAGGGAAACCGAGATCTTTTGATTGGAAGCCAACTAGGGGAACGGGGGGGACGAAAAGGGGTTCATGGGACAGGAAAAGCAAACCAAACGGGAGGCCCCAGGGGTTTTAAATCCCCTCCTAGTTTTAAATGGCAAGGGGGAAATCAGAGATTTGGGCCCAAAACCCCTAAATTCATTGGGAGCCCAGGGACAGGTTTTTTGACCCAAAGACTTTGGCAGAGAGTTTTTAAAAACCCAGAAAGGTTTGTGATAAAAGAAAGAGGAGGGGAAGCCCCAAATTTAATGCTGCTCCAACAAACTGAAACGCGTAAAACCCAGATTTGGGGTGTATGACAGTTCAGTAATGGATGGTGGACCAGGGTATAAACCATCCTCCCAAATATGTAGCCGGGGCCCCCTAAAATTAAAGAAGATAAATCCCACCCCCGTACCCAAATCCCCGCCTCCGGGCAGGTAAAAACCCGGGTGTGGACCTGCACTCGTTTCCCGTAAACAGAACCCAGAACTGGAGGTTACATTTTTTTTTTTTTTTTTAAAAAGGTTTTTTTTTTGGTTTTTCCCTAAAATTGAGTAATAAAAGAACAAAAAACATTTTTAACAAACTTCACAAAGCTTTAAACAGTAATTTCAGCCAAGAAATATAAAAATTAAATTAAATCTTGACATTTAGATGGAAAATCTCAGGGGTATTCGTTTTTACAGTGGTTTAAAATCTTTAAAAATACAATTGGACCCGGTCTCTGAAATCCAAAAGAAAGGAGACTATTAAATTTTACTAAAATTTTTTCCTAAAGAAATAATCCCAATTTTGTGTTCCTTCTGCCCCTCACACTCACCTCCCATAAATTTCTTCGATCATTCCCCGCTTGTCGGGCCCTCTGGTCTCAATTTTTCCCCAAAATTGCCATTCACCCCTCTGAGCTGCATTTCCCTTTACTCCAAACTGTAGAGAAACGCTTGGGGATCCCCTTGGGCATATGTGGTTTTATATCAGGGGATTTTAGCATTAACCATTTGGGTTTCCATTGCTCTAAAGTTTGGGGCCCTTGGGGGGCTTAAAGTTCAAAAGGTTTGTTTTCCAAGGCAAAAGAAAAGCAAAATTTAAGTAGAGGTGCGGCCCTTTTTAAACTCGGGTTTAAACCTTCTCCCAACCCCCAAAGACTACTCTCAGGTGGACACATTAAAAAAGGGCCCAAAATTTTCCTTTTTCAAAAAAACCCGTGGATCTTTTCCCGGGTTTGCGGCAGCATGGGAAACCAGTCCCCCCCATTTTGAAGAAATCCCTCCCTCTCTCCGCACCAAACCGGAACAGGTGTGGGGGCCCAAAAAAGCTTTTGATGAGTTGGACCGGTGTGAGGTATACTCTATAAGCCACTTGACTTGATTTAGTTGATTTTCGGCACTCAATATGTAAAAGCCAGGGGTTTTTAATTCAAGAGCGCATCTTTGGGTTTTTGGATGGGAAATCCCTCTCCCATTCTCAAAGGAGACCGCAAAGGGGGAATCTGGCATCCCCTAAAGGCCCTTATATATAGAAAAAAAACCGGTTTCCAAAGGACCAAAAACTTTTTACGATTGCCCCCCAGGTACCCATTTTTTGGAAGGACTAAAACAGCCCCAAATTGTGTAGCACACGCGTGCCGGAGCGAAAAGTAACGAAAGAAGGATCCCCTTTTGGAAGGTTTAAAAATTGCAACTGGAGTTCAGTGAACGCCCAACAAATGTGCCTTTCTTTTTATAATTGCGAAAGGTATTTCACCCCCCCGGGGAGCCCAAAAAACCCTTTAAACCCGGGGGGCTCCATAGTTTGGGGAATTTCCAAAAACCCCCATAAGGGGACAACTGGGGGCCAGGAAATATCCTCTCCACTATGGCCATAAAAGGGGAAAAAAATTTCTTCCACACTGAACTGATGCAAAATCAGTGGAGTGTAAGATGCCGGGAAAAAATTTTTCCCCCATTATAAGGTTTGATTGGCAAGTCCCTCCCAATTTAACCTATCAAGGGCCTCCAGTTTTCAGAGGGTTTATTCCCTTTTTACCCGAAACCATTTTGAGAATGTGCTAACTGAATCGTACATAGTAAACATATAGGTCCGGAAAAGCAAGGGCCACCCCCTGTCCCTTCGGGGGTTTAAAATGTAGCCCAAATTAGACGCGGGGTAGACCTCCCCATAGGAAAAGAAGAATAGTTTGTCTAACAGCGTAAAAATTTTTATTTGGTGTATCCCCGGGGCTGCTCGGTACAGATATAGGAGCTTGGGAATAAACACCATTTTTATTTGGTTTAATCTCCCCCAATTTAAAGGGCAGAGGAAGGTTGGCCCATGTTTTAGCCTCTGCTTTTACTTGTCGCACCCAGGCCCGGGGTTTTTGCCCCCGTAAATTTAGTGATGTCTTTATGTATGGGCTATTCCTAGATAATTTTAAATTTTTGTGACAATTTTTAAGGGTAAAAGATTGGGGGTTACCCACCCCGGGTCAACATCATCCTAAAAATAAACAGTGTAGATTTCCCCCAATTTTCTCCCCAGGCCAGAGTAACCTTTCCCAAAAACATTCACCACCTCTAATAGACACTTTCCCAAAAAGGGCCCCCGGATCCCCCCAAGTACACCAGCATGTCATCTCATTAATAAAAACTTTTCTTCAATTCCCCCCAAAGACCATTCCCCCAATATATCAGTCCATAATCATAATTTATAGTGGTTCCATAATAAGGGGGGGAAAAGCAACGGTGGAAACGGGGATCCCTGCCCAGTGCCCCTTTCCAAATGGGAAAGGGGGGGGAGAACAAGCCCATTTACTCTGCTCTCGCCGGGGGCTGAATTTTAATAGGGCAGCCATTTTATAAAACTGGAGGGAAACCCAAACCGTAACAGAGTAAACCACATAAATTCCCCCTCTACCGAGTCAAAAGCCCCTTTTTTTATCTAAGGCAGCGATCACCCTAGTCCCTGCAATGGTGTGATGACTTGCAAGTTGGTGAAAAGGCGCCTCATGTTTATATCAGCAGTTTTTCCCTGGCATAAAACCCGTCTGTCTGTACCAACTAATGACAGTATCACCCTGTTCAGTCCCATAGCCAAAACCTTGCCCAAGATCTTTTGCATCCCAATTAAGCAAGATTTTGGGCCTATAGGAGCCGCACTGGTCAGGGGGCCTTCCTGGCTTGTGGACTATTTGTGATCACCGCCTCAGAAAAGGAAGGTGGCAAAGAATCCTACTAACATCACCGCCGCAAACAACCACTCTAGCCTGACCACTCACTCTCCGTGTCCTTGCTTATACAATCTTGGAAACCCATCAGGTCTGGGCGTCTTATGCGTCGCCAGTCTCCCCACAGCCCTACCAATCTCCTCTGCCGATATGTCTGCTGCCAACTCCTCTACCTCCTCACGACAGTAAGGTATTTCCAACGTCCCTAGAAAGTGAGTTAATTTTCCCTGTTCCCTGTAAGTTAGTCTGGAAGTTCATAGAGCCCCTTGTAATAGGAGGCAAATTGGCACACATATCGGGACTGGATCCGATCGCAGCACTCCATCTGCACAAACCACACTGGTATACAACCGTCACTGGTGCTATCTGCTCTGGCCAGGAATGCCAGTGCCCTCTACCATTTTTGTCCCCCTCTACAAAGATAACTGTTTTTGCATGAGGAGCCTCTTCTGAGTGTAGTCTGACAGGTTGTAGCGAGTAATGCCCTTTGAGCTATTACAATGGTTCCTTAGTACTTTTGGGATGGATCCTTCACATATGCGGCTTCTTTCCTCTAAAACCACAGCTTCTAGTTTCCCTCATGTTTCCCTTAGGTCTGCTCCTATGCGACGCTATAGCACCAAATAGAATTCCCTCCCCCAAGAACAGCCTTAGAGCCATCCCACTCCACTAGAGGTCTAGCAGTGCCTCATTGACCTCCCAAAGTTTCTACCTGTTCCCGAAAGGGGTACCAGAATTTTGGTACATCTTAACCAACCGTGGATTCAACCGCCCATAATCTCTCCGATACCCGCAATAGGAGAGATAATATTAGTTTCAATGGTGCATGGTCTGATATCCCACGGGTCAGATATTCAAAAGCCACCGGTATCATGTGTAAGATCTCTTTGACACAAAGGCCAAATCTAGTCGAGAGAGAGAATATAGCCGGTGTGAAACAAGAGGAAACTGCCTATCTCTGGGATGTAACCATCTCCACGCCTCCACTAGCCCATGAGGTTTTCTGCCCAATCTATAAGACTTTCTATTATGCTCGACTGAAGGATAGAGACGATCCATGACCTCGATCCAAAGTGAGCATTGAAGTCCCCTAATAGAAGTACGGCATCCCCTGGGTTATTGCGAAACCCTTGGCATAAGGGTGTCCAAAACTCCCCTGTGAAAGGGTAGGCGGACAAAAATACCCCCCACAAGGAACTCAGAACCCCCATAATTTCACTGTAGAGTACATATCTCCCGATGGTCTATAAGGAGATCCTGCAGTATGGAATGGAAGAGATTTGCTATCAAATATCGAGACCCTCGAGCATAATTAGAAAAAACTGCAAGATACCCGCCCTGATCCAGGGCCTCTTCAGTGCTAGGATCTTACTGCCCCCTAAGGGCGTCTCTTGAAAAATAACATGGCTAGGACTGTTGAGTTTTGGACAAAGTCTCATAGACGATGCCCTTTTTCCAATCTACCAGTTTTAAATCCCCGGACATTCCGGACGCTATTTAGCAATCCGCCATGGTAAATATCAGAACAACAGAGCACCACATAGAACAACTTACAGACCCAGAGACCGACACACACACCCAAAACCATTCAGTCCGAACACCAACTAGGCCAACTGGGCCTAAATGTAGCCAACCCCCACCCTGCTCAAAGCCACCCAACCTGCTCATAGCCTACAATCCCGAACATACCTAAACTGTACAAGAACAGAAATCGTGGAAAGCACCAAGGGGTGCCGGTAACCTATACCTAGGTGCTAGGGAGTACACCTGAAAAAGGCACACGAAAGGAAGTGCCTCTTAGAATTTTGTAAAAGGAGGCAATCTCTCCGCTCCTATAAGGAATGGACCGTGTAATACTAAGTACTACTAAGATGAGAGAGAGAAAGACAAATAGCCTGTAACATGAAACCACAGGAATACAAACCGTTTGTCAGACCAAAACCACATGTCATGCACATATGTTATCAGCGACGTTCAGGAAGACCCGTCTATCCAGCCAAAACTATCAGAGGCATCTTTCTGGGCGTTGTGAAGAAGAAGGTGCGGTCTCATGTGGACCCTCATCTAGTGGGTAATAACAAGCATATTATATGCCAGCCTCCCTCAGACGACCCGCACATGTTGAATCCTCCTTCTTTTCTGCTCTTCAGAAGTAAAACCGGATAGAAGGATAACTTCTATTTTCGAACATAATGTCCCCCTTTCTCTGCAGCAGCCAATTCAAGATCTCTATCCTATAATTGAGGAGTTTTAGAATGAAGGGCGGAGTGGGGCGCCGGTGCAAAGCTTCGTCGGGGATTACGGTGGGCCCGTTCAACCACAAAGCCAGATGAAAATTCAATAGGGGCCAGAATCTCCTAAGCAGCTGCTCGCAAACTTTTTCTGGGAGGAGCCTCATCCACTCGCTCCGCAAGCCCTAAAATCGCACATTATTACGCCTGCTACGATTCTCAGCTTCCTCTGCCCTAGCATGTAGAGTTTTTTACTTGTGTGCTGCCAGTGTACGGAAGGACTTCCAGAATTAGAAGTCGAGGCGTCTTCCACCCCGCTATTCCTACGTCACGGCCTCTACGGCTCTTTCTTTGATCTTATCCACATTGTAGCGGAGTCTGTGATATCGATTTGCAGGTGGTCAATTTAGTGTCCAATGTGGTCTGGCAGGTTGCGATGGCCCCGCCATAATCATCTCGGTATCAAAGGCCCCGTTGGGCGGAGAATCTGACTGTGGAGGTTCACTGTTGGCTCATTGTTTCCATTGGTCGATTGTTTGTGCAGAGCGGGAGCTGTAGAGCTCTTATTGCGGCCCATACGGAAATTGATAATCACACCAAAATGACACTACAGCCAATATGACAATGGCATGGATTCAGGGACCCACAGAGTAGCAGTCTTTAATGTAAAAACATCAGCGTGACCTTCAGCGAGAGTCACTGTTAAAGGACAGCCGCAGTAGAGATTTGAGACATGAGTATAAATTTGGAGGATAGGGAGTACCTAGTACTGTAATTTCTCCAGTAGGTGGCGCCAGAGGCCCAGTTTTATGGTATGAAAACTTAAAGGGGTTGTCTCGATACATGATTGGTTTTAATTACAAGATCTTTAAAAAACAAGCAGCTTTGCAATATATGTGTTCATTCCAAATACCTACTGATTTTGAGTTAGCCCAGTTAGTAGGAGTGCATCAGCTACTCAAATTTCTATAGCACCGACCTTTGATCCGTATCTTACTGGCTTGTCAGGTCTGATGACTCATCACTTTCAGAAAACAGGTCAGAGCAGAGAGCCCCTCCCTGCCCAGAATGCATTCTGTAGTGGAGGGAGGGGGAGGGAGGGCTCCTGCATCTTAGTCCCAGCTGCCTGGATTTAACCCTGTGTGTCCCTGCTTCCTCCCTGCTCTACAACACAGATAGATGTGAAGCAGTGACCTTTGTGTGTATACTATCATCATGATGTGATACTGTGGAGCTGTAACTATACTAAAACAACACAGATCAGCATGTTAATACTTCATGCACTCTGTATTAGTGAGACATCCTGAGTAAAGTAACACTTCCCAGCTGCCTGTGTCTGTTTCTGACAGGATTTGTTTGTTGCTGGAGATGTGGAGATTTGTATGCTAAGCAGGGATATAGGAACACTTGCATCCCCTCTGCTATGCTATTTAGCATACAGCTTCACAACCTCTCTACACTCATAGATCAGCCCACTCCCCCTGCAACAGACCTAGCAGGCACACACAGGGTTAAACTCTGGCAGCAAAACCCCCCCCCCCTTGCCTGTAAGAAGTTATGGAGCTGCCTGTGTGCAGAGGGAGGGGTGAAGAGGAGCAGAAGAGACAGACAAGAAGCCACGCCCCTCAATCAACAATCAGTCTCTGACAGGCTGAAGATTGTAATGAGACAACTCCTTAAAAGATTACAGCAGGGTTGGGGAGACACGTGCCTATAGTTCTGGAATAGCATGCCAAGTTTCTTGTGATAATAAGCAAATATACCCAGAGTCCTCAGAATTATAATTTCCCATCAGGCTCACAGTCAAATATACTGTGTAGAAATGACTGGTTAGTCCTGCAGGGGTTCCACTTGATATTACACCCCTTTTCCACAGCACAGTCCTGGCTCAGAGAAAGTAAATGGCGTGCCCTCCCTCACATGTGCCGTATCAAGATGGCGCCTGGGCACATGCGTTTTCGCGCCTTTGGTGCGTCAGATCAAACCTGCAGTGGAAATGGCGCCAATGGTGTTTTATTATAGAAGATAACTTGTCCCGGGGACAACAGAATCACCCCCGTCCCTCTCTCCATACACTCAGGGCCTTTCCCTCCCCCGTTTGCACTTATCTGGATGCAGAGCCGATGCGTCCCGTCTCCCAGGGCCAAGGGCAGGCAGTCTCCAGGCTCCCGCACTCTCGCTTCCTCCGCCCTGTGTTCCCCTGCTCTAGGGCATAGCAGCGATCTTCCACTGGCCGTAGTCTCAGCAGGTATCAACGCCGTGCCGCAGCTCAGCCGACCTCTCTCGGATCTTCAAGTCGCCGCAGCGCCGGCAGTAAAGAAGTGTTTTCGCCCTCGCCGTCAAGGGAGAACAACTCCTTTCCCTCTCCTCCGGGCACCATTCGCCAAGCTCTCGGTGGCCGGTGCAGGCACCTTAGATCTCCGGCGCTCGTCTCCGTCTCCTGTCGGGCCCCGCACCTCAGCACTCCTCCGGCCTACTCAGCAGGGTGGGCTCCCTCGGGGGAAGCTGTTCTCATATAACAGGGGATTAGCCTCGCCAACAGCCTCTAAATGTCTCCTCTGTCTTCTCCTCTCAGTCTGGAGCAGTAAAAACCACTCCAGGAGGTCCAAAAAGCAGGATTTGCCCAGGATTTGCCAGGAGCTCTTGCACCACACGTCTTCACTCCATGCAGGTCAGGCCACGCCCCTCCGAGGGATACATGTTTAGGATGCGGGACAGCAAGCGGAGCCACTCAGGCCAGTAGTAGAGAGGCGAGCATTAATAACAGACCCTGTTGACCCTAATAATCCGAATGCCCAAAGGCAGATTCGAGCGAGGGCGTATGAGGTTTACCAACCATGGGCAGCTGCCGAACAGATGGTATACTTGCAAAGTGCGCCCAACCCAGGTACTCACCCTCTGAGTTTCAGCCGCTACATGACTCAGTTACAGGGTACCTACAGAGCAGCATGGGTAGACATAGCAGGACTGTGCAGAATTAAAATGACCCCAGAGACACATTCAAGATTAGAACAGGAAATCCAGCCTCATACCCCAGCAGACTGAGAACTGAGGCATCAGGAGTAACATTTTGTCAGAGGTTGGCAATATTCTGCCAGGGAGAACAGACAACCAAGGGAACTACAGTCCCAGGGCAGCAGAGACAGGATGAGACGGTGAATGAATTTTGGTTTAGAATTCAGGAGGGCATGAGGGATTAGGGACATGACATTGCCACTGGACCAGTAAGGAGAGTAATGATAAGGACGTTCCTAGATGGAATGAATCCCCGAGTGGCAGATAAACTTAAATTATGTTGTCCCGATTGGAGATCCACGGAAGATGCAACAGCTCTCTTAGAAAAAGCAAGGGGAGTAGAAATGGATATGAAGGACAAGAAGGTGAGGGTTGCACAAGTACAAGTCGAGGGGAATACAGGAGGTAGACCAAGACGAGGGGGGCCCCAAGCTGTTTTTATTGCAAAAATACGGGCCACATGAAACGTGACTGTAGAAAGAAAAAGAGAGATGATGAGAGAGAAAAGGAGAGGCAGGAGAGTCCTGAACAGGACTGACTAGCAGCACTGAAGGGGACAGGCAGTGGTCCAGGCCCAGCACTCTATGTCCCTATAACCATCCAGGGTGCCACTCATAGACCTCTGGTGGACACTGGAGCCTCTAGGTCTGTCATCAACAAAAAGTTTATACCCGAGAGTTTAGTATCTACAGATTCTGTTGTTGTATCCGGGTATAGTGGATTAATAGAAGAATTACCACTCACTGTACCCCTAAAAGTAAAAATTGGCCCCCATACATTTTTATCACGGTTTTTGATTTCAGATGGGGCAGACAGAACTTTGTTGGGTGCAGATATTTTGACCACACTGCAAGCTAATATCAAATACCATCCAGATGGCACCGTAACTTTAAAAATCCCTTCAGATCCAATTTATGAGGAAGCTCAATGTCGTATTGTGTCATTTGAGCAAGAAATCCTGGAAGTGGCAGTTGTATGGACTAGTGAGGAAAAATCTTATTTACAGAGCGTCCCAACTGTCCTATGGGCAAAATCCAAAACAGACATAGGATGTCTACCTGTGCCACCTGTTAAAGTTAAAAACCAGGGTGTCAGTTACCCCAACTTAGACAGTACCCACTAAATGCACAGCAAGAAGCAGCTTCATGCAGCCTATGTATGAATGCACAAAGCAGACACCGCTCTGCCTGACCACAGAGGCAAAGGAGTCCTTTACTCTGTTAAAAAAAAAAAAAGCTGCAGTGCACACTTCTGATGCCCCCACACATTACATTCCAAAAGGCTACTTCTCTGAATCTTGGATTCAGAAGGGGGGGAGGAAGGGGACAGTGAGAAAATCTTTGATCATAACTGTACAAAACTCATTGAAACAGAATGTGCCCCACTCCCAAACATACATACTGCTCCATTGCAGAATCCTGACTTTGAATTTTTTGTGGATGGGAGCCGCTACGCTGATGAGAAAGGCAAATTTCACACAGGGTATGCAGTAGTCACTCTCCATGACACCATAAATGCAGAACCGTTGCCCGCATGTATATCAGCCCAAGAAGCTAAATTGGTGGCCCTCACAAAAGCGCTAGAATTAGCAGAGGGTAAAACTGTAAATATTCACACTGATTCTGCCTATGCATATGGGGTGATTCATGACTTTGGGACAATTTGGGCAGCCAGAGGTTTCCTTACAGCAGCAGGGACACCAATATGACATGGTGAGTTAAGAAGCTACTCGAAGCTGTCACAAAAACAAGAGAAGTAGCTATACTAAAGGTAGCTGCCCACACCAAGCAGGCAGATAAAGAAGCCAAATGAGCAGCATTAATGCCCTGTGAGTTAAAAATGGCAGCTGAACCTCTCTCTCTAGATAGACTCAAAGAAGCCCAGGCAAATGCCAGGGAAGAAGACAAACAAGGTTGGGAAAAAGTGGGAGCAAAGCTAGGAGAGGACAGATTATGGAAGTTAGGAGAAAAATGTTGTTTACCAAGGGCATGGTATCCTACTTTCCTAAATCTCCTTCACCTCCCCACATACCAGAGTGCCGACACTTTGGCCACCACCTTAAATGGAAATGGGGGGGCCCCCGGTTTCAGACAGGCTGCAGTCCTACACTGCAGGAACTGTCACATCTGTCAGGTAAATAATCCTGGACAGGTAGTCAAAACTCCAATGAAACCCAGACCTCTATATCCTTTTCAACGTTTGCAACTCGACTGTATTCAGTTGCCAAAAAGTGGCAGGTACGAGTACGCCTTAGTATGTGTAGATCTTTTTTTTTTCAGGATGGCCTGAGGTGTACCCAGTGGCACATGCCACTGCAAGGGCCACAGCAAAGAAACTGGTGATGGAACTTGTCCCTAGGTTTGGACTCCCTGAGACCATAGAGTCAGACAGGGGTACCCATTTTACAGGAGAAGTTTTCCAAAATACCTGCCAGATGCTGGGTATTGAATCTGCCCTCCACACTCCACATCATCCCCAGTCATCAGGGAAGGTGGAAAGACTAAATGGGACTATCAAATTGAAGCTGGCAAAGGCAATGCAGGAACTGGGAAAAACTTGGCCCGACTGCCTACCCGTTGTCCTGTACTCCATAAGAAACACTCCGCAGGGGAAACACAAATTAACACCATATGAAATTTTGTTTGGGAGCGCCCCAAGACTAGGTGGTTACTTTCCCCAATCTTGCCAGTTGGAGTGTGATAGTCTCACTAGTTATGTGATAAAATTACAGAACCAACTAACTGAAGTGTATGGAAAAGTGTTTTCTTCTTTGCCTGATCCTGACGCCGAAAATGGAGCTCACACGCTGAAGCCAGGCGACCAGGTGTACCTTAAGAAACACTCCCGGAAAGCGTTGGAACCCCGGTTCGAGGGACCATACCAAGTCCTGTTGACGACTGCTACCTCTGTAAAGCTAGAAGGGAAACCAACATGGGTCCATGCAAGCCATTGCAAGCGGGCCTGAGGTGCCTCTGGACATTGACACTGATCCGGATAAGTATTGCTTTAATGGGAATATATGAACCTCAGGAAAATAAACTCACCGCACATCACATGGTTCTAGCAAAAGAAATAAACCAAACAGATTGCTGGATATGCACACATGCCCCAGTCATGGCCTTATCTATGCCATTTTTGGCGATCCCTGTGCCATGGGAGGAGATGAGGGATTGGACTAATTGCTCAGATCAATTAGCCAATAATGACACCAAATACTCTAGGCACTGGAACACCAGCATATCGATTCCCATAGTAGGATGGATATCTTTGCCCTGGTGGCAGGGTAATCTCACCACATCAATAGAGCATCAGCAGTATCTTGCATACAAGGGGGGAAGTTGGGTATCTCGTAATTACTCGGGAGTTGCCAAACTGGGGGAAATTCCGAGTGAAGGCATCCAGATTAGCTTCAACGCCACTTCCTCTACCACAGATGCCTTTAAGCCTTCCCTGCTAGAATGATACCTACACAACATATCATGGTAAGGGAATAGGTATTTCCCAAATGGGACTAACGAGACCTGTGTAAGCATCCCAGGCAATCTGCCATGTAATGAAAGTGCAGCATATAGTCCAGGTGTCCCGCCCTGTGGATAGCCAACAGCAGGCTATTGTAGTCCATTGGGACAAGTCCCCTCCTGGCGTATGCTCAAAAATATCTCAGGGCTTGTGGATCTGGCCCATAGATTGGTCCTACAGCATTCAGGACTGTGGGACCTCCCACCCGGAACCTATTGGATCTGTGGGCAAAATGCCTATAAATGGTTGCCAGTAGGAGTAAAGGGTACCTGTACTCTAGCCAGGTTAACTCCTGCCACTTTTATAACCAAACCTGAACAGTTGAATTACTTAGCCATGCAGAAACACATGCTGGTAAAGAGGGCAGCGGATAATACACCCAGAGCAAATGGAAGAACCCACAAAGTAGAAATGAGTATTGAGAATAAGATAGCCAGTACTCTACTATTATATCCTATGGTTGCTCAGACCTGGGATAAGCTAGTAGAGGCAATTGATTACCTGGATGACCAGAACTTTGACATCTTAGAGGTCCTCAACACCACGGTGCCAACTCAGAATCAATTGATAGTGGTCACAAACCAACACACAATAGTCTTAGACTATTTGGCAACTAGCCAAGGTGGTATGTGCCAGGTCATCGGCCCAACTTGTTGCCACTATATAGATAACACTGGAACTCTTCAAGCTAAATTAAAACTTGATCAGATAAAGGAGTTTAGAAGAAAATATGATGAAGCAAACTAAAAAAAACAAAGACGCTTGGTGGGGGGGAAACTTTTTTCTTGCCCTAAAACCCAGCTAACTGGTTCAAGGGACTGGGGGTTGGCTAATGGGCATATTGCAGACTGTATTACAAATATTTTTATTCTGCTTGTCTATGTTGCTGCTCGAATATTATTGAAGATTGTATTCTGTTGTTTGGAGAAACGCCAATTTTCTGCACCAATATGAAGGGACAGCTTAGTGGGCTCACCAGGGCTTGGAAAGTCCAGCTACACAGGGGGATCATCTGTTTAGGGATGATTCGTCTCAACCTGGCGAAGCCTCACTACTCCCCTTCCCGTCCTCGCTACCCTGGTGTTGGCAAAGCTAAAAGACAGGAGCTAGGGAAAGGAATGTGCAGGAAAGGCATTGTGAAGCAGTGTCTAATGTTTTTTCTCTTTACAGATGAAGGCAGTTTGCACGCCACTAACATACTGTATCGTTTGTGCAAAAGGGGGGAATTGTCAAGTTAAGGGTTAAAGCTCCTGTCCGACACAAGATACAATTCATGGTTCAACACAAGAAACAATTCATGTTCAGACACAAGATACAATTCAAGGACTCTCGCCTTTGCTTCAGGACCTTGAAATTATAACGGAACTCTATGTATGTTATCTCCAAATGTGACCTGTAAAAGTTTGTGCTCCGGCTGACTGCGCATGTCAGTCACCGCTTATAACCAAACTTATATAAACTCACTGCTGTATTAATAAAGAACTTCTTCTTTGATCAAGCGCTCACCCCGTCTTATGTGGATACTAACTTATCGTATCTATATCTGATAGAGGTGGTAGCAGGCCCAGGCGTCCGGGGTCTGGAGCCATAACAATTGGGTTTCACTCAGCAACCAGAGAATATCCAAAAGGAAGAACTTATCACATGCCAACTCTCCCGATTTGGGAGAGGCAGCGGGGGTTCTTTAAATGATTACCTGCCCGGCGACTTTCACTGACTCTGTGCAGCACTTACTCTGTTTAAAAACTTCGTTCCCCTCCTGCCTTCTCCCGTGTATGTACTGCACCCGGTGGGCGCTGTACATACAGATCAGTGTCGCAGGGGGTGTGACGCGTGGCTTTACTCACACCCCCTGCGATTCGCTCCCAGATCTATTTTGAAACAACAGGGACAATGGCACCATCAAGACTCTGAAAAACATGTCAGTTTTTCTGAAATCGATTCCCTCAATGGAACAATCTTTTTCCCAACCCCCTTTAATGGTTACTGGAAAATTTAAATACCCAAAAAAGGGCAACTTTTCGGTTTCCAAACAAAAGGATGAAAACCCGTGCTTATTTTTAATGCAAATGAAAACCTTTTTTAACAGGAAAATAAAAGCGTGCGGGGAGGAAGCAAAAGAAGAGGACGGGGAAACCCACAGACGATATGGGAGGGATGCAGAGAGCCCGGTTTTAAAAAACATTTCTCCCTTTTTG
The DNA here is from genome assembly GCA_025379985.1 of Phyllomedusa bahiana. Taxonomy (NCBI): domain Eukaryota; kingdom Metazoa; phylum Chordata; class Amphibia; order Anura; family Hylidae; genus Phyllomedusa; species Phyllomedusa bahiana. Next base: position 69,851 of record JAODAL010005912.1, on the reverse strand, counting down.
TGTTCCAATCCCGAAATTCAAGAAATTGTCAAAAGGGTTTTTAAATTTTTGCACCGTCCAGACCTTTTAGCCCGTTTAAAAACTTTGGGGGCCCGTAAAAATAGGTTTGCAACTTGCATTTACGTCAAAAATCATTTTTTTTTGAGGAAAAAAAAACAAAAGACGGAGACACAAAGTAAGTACTGCCCTACAGAAAATGAACCCAATAATATGTAATAAGGGGAAAAAAATTTCACATGACTTTAGAAAATTTTAAAATCCATGTCAAAATTTGAGATCATTACAAGCAAAAAAATAATAATACAGAACCATTTGTTAACAAAACATGTAGTTCCAACTATTTCTATCCCATTCAATCACGTCCTGAATACTCGATTCTTTCAGGAAGATTAAAACAGATCTTTTCTCACTTGCAGTCAAATAAAATAGAAACAAACAAAAAATTTTTTGACTAAACAGGAAGGTGGCATTGAAAAAAATTTAAAAAAAAATAAACATTTCTGTGAAAATGGGGATAAGGGGGGGCCAGGGTTATCTTGGATTCAGGTTTATACAAAAAATTAAATTTAGAATTGTTGAAACAAAGATATATATCGAAAATTGGAAAGGATCCACAGGCCCCTTTTTAAATAGACTCAGAAAACCTTGGATGAAGGAGTCATAGGGGAGTTTTCAGCAAATTTGTAAAACGGTTATAAGGGATTATCCAACCTTCCAATTATTCATTTCCCTTCCTAAAATACCAAAGATGTAATCCCCCCCCCCCCCCCCCCCTCAAGCCTATAGTACGGGCATCGGGTTTTTTTAGTAAGAGTCAGTGGTGGCTAATAGCCTCCTCCCAACCAATAATACCCCCAACTACCAGGTTATTTACGGTACAAAGCACACTATCGCTTCACAGAAAAGATCAAATGGCAGGACAATTTTTTATGGTTCACCCCGATGTATTTCTTTGTGTTATGTAAAAAGTATTGAAAATTCAAGTAGTTTTAAAACCCCACTAAATCCTGCAGTAAAAGGGGGAAATCCCCCCTTCCCCATTCTTCAGGAGAAGAAAGTTTTGGTCTATGGGCCCAAAAAAACCCTCAGCCTTTTACCCTTTTTAAGTACGGAACTGTTTAGAGACCCTGGGTCATTGCGTTATGGCCCAGATTGTAAAATCAGCTGCCTGGATACCTGAAAACCTGATAAAAATATACCCTTTCAAAACACATCTTTCCCGCCAGAGAGTGGAAAAGGTTTCCTTTGCTGCCCAGAGAGGCAGTCCGTGAGTGCCCCCTTGTGGAACAAAAAAAACCATACCCCATCCCCAAAACTTTCCTGTAACCCACCTCCTTTTCATTTTTCCACCCAATAAACGAATCCTGGCTGGGTAAAATTTGCTCAGCCCCCCTGTAGAGGGTTTCATAGCTACGGGGGGCCCTTCTTTCTAAAGTGAGCTGTGTTAATTTCTCCTTCCCCCCGGGACGGGGGAAACATCTTTTAAGTGGGGAAATTTTTCCCATTTTTCTCCTTTTATTTTACAAACGTTTTGTGGTTCATTATTTTTTATTTCATTTTTTTTGTCTAGAAAGCACTGAAATTTTTTTATTAAAGTAACAGTAATTCCTAACTCTTGTTGTTGCCGGCCCAAAAATTTCTTTAAAGGGGTTTTTTTTTTCTTTGGTAACTATGAAAGCATGATTTTGACCTGAAGTTTTTTTTACTGTTTTTTAGAAATCGGTGAGGACTAGTCCCTCCGGCTGACCCCTTTTTGATTTTCGATCTTGAAACGAAGGGAAGGGGGGTGGCAGCGGACGTTTTTGGGTGTGGACTGTCTTGTGGTGTTTTAAAGTTTGATTTGCTACCTGAGTGAGAGGTGAGCTCGATGGTAAAAGTCCCCCCATTACGGGGCCCCCCAGTCACTGCGGGTGAGGCGTACGTGACAAATTGGGGCAAGCGGGGGGAAAAATTTTTTTTTTATTGCAACATTAGTGCTTGGTTTAAGCAATTTTTCCCCTCCCAAAAAGACTGGCTGTATTTTTGTAAAGTTTACACCTCTTACAAAATTAACCAGTTTTTACTTTTTTTGACACACATCAATCAGTTTCCCCCCCTTTTTTTTCTTTTTATTTTTTATTTGGCAAGGGTGCTTTGTGGAAATGGCAGCCCTTTAAAAAAAGCAAAGTAAAGAAACTCGCACCTATGTAGGGAGAAAATTGTTACGGGGCAAAGACAAAGGCCCAGCTGACCGGGAACCGGGGAGCACGTTTGCGCAGCCGGGACGGGGGCGTCAGAGAGCAAAACTGCAACCCCAAGGGCCCAAATTTGACGGAGATGCCCGGGAAGTAATGTCCCCTGGGACCCCGCAGCGGCACCCTCTCGGGGAGGCTGGCTCTGCCTGGGCAGGCTTTGCAGCAATTGGCGCTTGTGACCCAAAGTGTGCGCCTCCAACTTACCCCTGAAATTCCCAAACAGGGCAGAGAGAGAGGGGCGCGGCAGTGAGCGTAAAGCACGGAGGGGCGGGAGCGTAAGCCGACGTCACGCAGCGGAGGGGCGGCTGGCGTAAAACCCGACTCAAGCCGAGAGAGGCGGCTGAGCCAAGCGAGCGAAAGCAGCGAGGAGGCGGCCCTGAGCGTCAAGCTGAGAAAAGAGCGAGAGGCGGGAGCGTCAAGCAAAAAGGGGACCCAAGCTACGCTGGCACGACTTGAAAGGGGTAGGCTTTCCCCCCCTCATGCCCAGGATAAAAACCCCTTTTGAAACCCCCACTGGAACACTTTCCTTGATGGAAAAGAAGGGGGACTTGGTGTTTTCCTACAGGATTTGAAAAAAGACTTGTAGGCAATATCATCCCCCAAAAGGATGGGCACGATATCGCCCCCCGGACAAAAGGAAAAGCCTTGGGGGTTTTTTTTCGGACCTCCTACCAGAGCCACGGGGACTATGACCCTAAAAGGGCTCTGGTCCGAAATATCACCTCACCCGGAGGTGATCGCAAAAAAATTCGGAGTCACAAAAAGGGTCCCACTGACAGCTACGCCGATGTGGAAAGGGGCTTTTAAAGTACCACCGCAAGCATGGTGGAAGGGACATCGTTTCCAGTTTTGACGACCTTGATTGATGATAAGGAGCAGCTCCTCCTATCTGCCCTGCCGATTTCTCATTTTGCTGCGCGGAAGCCCAAGACATCCAAAAGGGGCGGCGGCCCGCAGACCCTAGTTACCAACGGGAGGCCAAAAACCCCGGAACCACCGGGTCCACCGGAGGGAAGGTAACCGCTGGGGATCCCCCGTCCCCCCTGACCCCCTGGCCCCCCCCAGTTTTCCGCCTGGGTCCCCAAAGGGCTCACACGCCCATTGTTTGGACTGCGGGTGTTTTATCTGAAACCCAAATGGGGCATGTTAGTGCCATTTGTCCAACAACGGAGGAACCCCATGCCCAGCGCCCCCCGTAGCGGGCCCCCTCCATCTATCTTTAACGGGGACTGCAGGAAAGGGGAAAAGGGAAACCTTTAACCTGCAGTGGGCAGAAAGTGCCATGGGCTTCAAGGACAGTGGGCAGAGGGGGACTGTTTTTGGGGCCAAGATGGTGGATGCTCGAAGTATTTTCAGGAAGGGGTGACCCCGACCGGTTTGGGGGGGGGTCCGCTCTGCTATACCCTGGCTTGTGTGAATTTGGGCTGGGGGGGGCCCAGGAATGAGAGAAGTGGTGTTTCTGCCACTATCCCATTTCCATATTAATGGTACCGATCTTGGGGGGAAAAGACTAATTTCGTCCCCCGGGTCCCCCTGAAAGCAACCCCAGCGCCCCATTTATGATTCCCCACAGAGACGTACCCTCTTCGAAACGTGCCCGATGGGAAAAGGGAAATATAAAAGGGATGTGCTTCTGAATATGCTACTGACATGCGTAAAATGCAAAGTGCTGTCCTCCCCATCCCTCCCCTGACCCATAGTCAGGATGCCCGCAATCCTCATTTTGTGTGTCGGGGACCAGCCCAAGGGCAAGCTCTGCAGAGATCACATTGCAGGGGGAAGGTCTGCAGCCCCCCTAGCCCCCCCCTTCTGGGAGGGTCAACCCCGTGGCCAGCACAGAAGGGCCCGCTGCATTCGACCCCCCCCCTGCAAGTGATGTGCAACCTGATACACCCCTCCTCCTATCAAGGACCCTCCAGCGCGAGAAAACTGCTTTTATTTTTTTTGATGATCCCAGCCCCCAGATACTTCAAAATGTTATGGACATTGAAACCCATCTCAGCCTGTAAAACTTGGGGACCCCTGTGTCTAAGCTTTCCAGCAGGGCTTGGACTGCTGTGGGCAATCATGATTTATCCCCGCCGGGGGGCGTATCTCAGACTGCCCTGGGCACTATGAGTACCAAACCCGGGGTGTATCTCAAACGTTGTGGACAATCATAAGTACTAACCTGAGGGTGTGTCCCCGTGGGAATAGGGAGAGGGCCATTCCCGGTCTGGTTTCATAGTACCAACAGCTCAGGGGGGTGTGCCTGAATCCAATGATCATGTCAACTGTCATCATAGTAGAAGTGTATCCAAGCCTAATGTATGCTCCTACCTGCCCTGTAGGGTACCGACTCAGGGGGTGATTGGGGGCTCGCCCAAAACGTTGGGCCAAGGCCAAATGCGGGATAATCTGTGCCAAGGTTATTCCCCGGGGCTGAGGTGGGAAGACTTAGACCCCCGGCATAAGGGGATGTGTCCCCACATGTAGGGTGATGTGTGCCGCCCAGCGGGAGTCCTCCAACCCCCCTGCGATGGTTCAGATACAGAAGGGGATGGATGTGGTAAGGCCGAGGGTCTCTCTCCCAGGGGAGGGCGGAGGCGGGTCAGGGATGGCGGGTGAGCCAAACCCCCCGCTCGCTCCAAAAGGGGGGAGGGGTTTTGTACAAATATTGAAAATTCAATGTAGTATAAATCTCACTAAATCCTGCAGTTAAATGGTGAAAACCCCCTTCCCCCCTTTTTCAGGAGAGAAAAGTTTCTTCCTATGGCCAATAAAACCCCCAGCCCTTGACCGTTTAAGTACGGAATGTTTAGAGACCATGGGATCATTGCGCTTTATGGGCCCCGGATTTTTTGCAGCGTCCGGTACCGAAAACCCGATAACCTATACCCTTTTTAAAAACACATCTTTCCCGCCAGAGAGTGAGAAAAGGTTTCCTTTGTTGCCCAGAGAGGGCCCTAGTGCCCCCTTGTGGAACTAAAATACCTAGCCATCCCCAAACATTCTGTAAACCCACCTCCTTTTCATAATTTCCCCCAAAAGACGAGATACCTGCTGGGGATAAATTGCTCACCCCCTGTAGAGGTGCATAGTCGGGCCTTCTTTCTAAAGTGGCTGTGTCCCCAAATTTCCTTACCCCCCGGGACGTGGAAAAAAATCGTTAAGTGTGGAGTTTTCCCTTTTTTTCCCCCTTTTTTTTACAAACGGGATTGTGTGGGGGGTTTTTTATTTTTTATCATATTTTTTGTCTATGTAAGCATGAAATCTTTTTATATTTTAAAGGAACAGTAATCGCTAACCTTTTTGTTTTCACGGACCCAAAAAACTTTGAAGTTGTTTTTTTTTCTTTGTAATACTGAAGACGGATTTTACCAAGCTTTTTTTTTCGTTTTTTAGAAACGGTGAGGGACTTACTACCTTCCCCGGCTGACCCCTTTTTTTGATTTTTCTGTATCTTGTAACTAAAAGGGAAGGTGGTGGAAACGGACGATTTTTGGGGTGCTGGATTTCCCTTGGGGTTTACAATTTTATCCCTTGATTTGCCCCGGGTTTGGGGGGTTTGACTCGGAGTGGTTTAAAATTTCAAAACCCCCATTCCCAGCCCCCCCAGCCCACGTGCTGGTGAGGGGTTTACGTGCCCACTTTGTATCCCTTATCCCAAAAAATTTTGGCTCTGATTACTTAAGAAGGTTTTTGTTAAAATAAAAGCTCTATGAGGATAAGATGGGGTAAATTTCCCATTATCGGGTTTTGTGAAATTTTTTTTAATCGCACAATTATTTTTGTTTGACAAAAAATTTTTTCTGAAATTTGCAAGGACCCCCCCAAGGGGCGCGAAATTTTCCCCCCCCCTAGCAAATTTTTTTCAGGGGAAATGGGGGAGGGGGATTTTTTGGGTTTTCCCGGACCTAAACCCCTTTTAACCCCCTCCCATATCGGTGGAAGGCCCGTATTTGGGAAACGACCTCCTCCTGAATTGGGGGTCCACGAGACCTGTTGGGGGAAATTTTAAATAAATTTATTTAAAACAACAATGAAGGGAAAATTTTTAAAAATTTCCCATTTTATCTAAACAAATACATCATAAAAAATTTTTCCTTGGATGTTACACGGGAGGGCATATTTTGGAACCAAAATGTTAATTTTAAAACCATTTTAAAACTTCTCCCACAGAATTCAAAATTTTGGGGTCCAAAGATCATGCCACCCGGGGCCCCATTTTTTTCGGAAATAAACCCACGGGGGTTTTGAAAGGAAAAAAAAAAAATTTCAGTAAAAAAATTTGAATTTAAAAGCAGCGGAAAACAGTTCTAAAAAAATTTAAAGGAGGGAGGGGAAAAATTCAGAAAAAAATGCTAAAAAAAGAAAAAACAAGGGGGAAAAAAAATATCTAGAAAAACACTGTTTACAAGGGAACCAAAAAATTTAAAAAAGGATTTTTAAAGGTTTTTACCTTCATTTACTGTTTTATTTATCCCAATTTTAAACCTTTAGTAGAAATAATTAAAAAAAAATCGGGGATACAAAAAGCACACCCTTTCTTTTGAAGCCCATCCTGGATGTTTGGGGTTTTAATTTGAAAGCAAAAAAAGCCCTAATATCGTCCACTAATCTCCCCCCGGTTTATTTCTTAGTGAACAGGAAACAAAAAAAAAAAACCCCTGGTTTTTACGTAAAGGGATCTTTTAAAAATGGGGGCCCATTCGGTCTGCAAAAACGTGAAAAATATTTGAAAAACGAGATAATTTTACATAAATTTACCCCCGAATAAAAATTATAAAATTTACCAATAAAATTAATTGAAATTACAAAAAATGGGTTTTTTTTGATATCTTTGCATCTCGGGTAAAGTCCCAAAAATGTGGCTGAACACCAATACACTAATCTAAATGAACGAAAATCTGTCTGATGCTCGAAAATGCCAATTGGCATAGAAATATTAAAGGGGTTTCAAACCCTTTCAGGGAAAGTTCCACCGGCGATCCCCAACCTCGTTCCTTTGTAGGGGTTTAAGAACGATTTTTCTTACCCAAAGAGGGGGGAGACCTGCGCAATCTTTTTTAAGCGGGGAAGCCAAAGGGAAATTTTCAAAAGCGGGGAAAACAAGAGGGTCCATTTTGGCCCAAAATTTATCAAAAATGATCTTTTAAACTTCTATTAAATTTGAACATGTGATGTACGAATTTCTTTAGTCCAAATTAGATATAAAGAAGAATTAGAACAATTATGTATATATCCTGTAATCGGTCTTTGGTCTTGTAAGCTTATGTGGTCAAATGCATATGTTTTTTTAGATATATGTTTTGAGCTGTTATAGGGTTAAAAATCAGGGAGTAACCTATTTTGTCTTTCCCATGATTCCCCCTTTATAAACCTCGATCATTCACACAGAGATAGACCAAGAGTAAGGTATGTAATTACCGAAACGCGTCGGTACTGTTTTGGCACAAGACCACATCAATGTGTGATCCCTGTCTATGAAGGTGTGTGTTCCTATCCATGCATCCTATTATGAACTTTATGGAATGGATGTAATTTCCTTTTTAAAATGAAGAAATAAAAGCATATATTTTTTAAATAAGCTGCATCGACATCGTCTATTGTGGATGCTGGATCTTTTTCTAAAAAGCCCTGCGATGCTGAGTCTCCTCAGTCGGCAGCCTCCACCGGCCAGGAGATCGTCGGGAGCTGGACGGGTTGCTGGGAGCCTGGTGAGGTGAGTAGATTTTATTATTTTATTTTTATTAGCTATGAGGGCACTGCCTGGCTAATGGGAGCACTACCTGACTACAAGGGGCACTACCTAGCCTTAGGGGACAATACCTGGCTACAAGGGGCAATAATTGGGTAATGGGAGCACTACCTGACTACAAGGGGGCACTACCTGACTAAAAGGGGGCACTACCTGGCTACAAGGGGCAATACCTGGCTACAAAGGGGCAATACTTGGCTACAAATGGGCACTGCCTGGCTACAAGGGGCACTACCTGGCTACAAGGGGGCATCTACTTGGCTATAAGGGGGTACTACCTGGCTATAAGAGGCACTACTTGGATAAAGGGGGCAACTAACTGGCTTGTGGTGGCAACAACTTGGTTTCTTCCAGAACTGTTATGCAGTTAGGTGGAGTGGGTGTGGCTTTTTCGAAGGGGTGTGGCTCACCAACAAGATGGGCGTGACGCACCACCCCTTGGAATCTCCCGCTTTCCCACTTTCAAAAGTTGGCAAGTATGTTTTAATCACATTTTTGGACTGAAAACATATTCAAAAAGGCCGTGTAAATATACCCTTACTCCGGTCTATAAGAAATGTTAATATGGATATGTCAATAGATTCCCTTTGTAGGAAACAATAGACAGCGCACATCAGCTGGAAGGAAATACATGATGTGAGCAGCGCTGACCGCCATTATTACAATGATTGATAGAGAGAATCTGGCGATTATACAGAGATGAGCGGCGCCACAGGCTCTACTTCTGTTTTTCTGCAGAGGCAGAAAACTGTATGAGGAGCCTTCTCCTTTCCCAACCACTGACTGTGGGTTGTTCAGCAGCTGCAGGGGGTATTATATTACGAAATTCTAAATTATATTTGAAATATTACTCATACCTCCCAACTTTTAGAGAATGCAAAGAGGGACACATTAGGCCACACCTCTAACCATGCCCAAATGCCTGACATCACACCAAGACACGCCTCTAACCACGCCCAAACACTTACATGCCAACTTTTTAGAGGGAGACATTTTCAGGATTGCTTTGTATCCAATGATGAAATATTAAGTAAGTTGTTGTGTAATAAACCGTATACTTACCAACTTTTGGAAGTGGCCTTCAGGGAGATTTTGAATTGCGGCTTGCTGCCTTGATGGTTTGAGTGGGCCACACCTCCTGTTTTACATGACATGCCCTCTTTTGTACAAAGCCACACGCCTTTGTCGCATCTGTGTAACAGCTTTGAAGGAAAGCTGATAAGAGCCGTGGTATCCTTCAGTTTTACTGGAGGTTAGATCTCCTAACCAGCATTCAAGCTAGGTAACAGCACATCAGCTTTCCTTCAGAGCTGAGCTACAATGTATCCCCTCTGCACCAAGAGATGTCAGGGCAGCGTCTCATGATGCTTTACCCTGGCACCAGCGCTATATACAGAGCAACCCACAGCCAGTAAGAAAGTGCTCAGATGTATAAAGTGGTTTAGCTGCCATATAGGCTGAGGCTCAAACCGACCAAACATTGTCAACTTGTGACTGTTTGACCCCTTTTAAGCCATATGTGCTGCACTAGTGTATAGAGTGTGTTTTTGGAGTGTTTTTTGCTATTAATTTGTATCGGTGGAAACCTCGCCCAAAAAATCATTTACGCCTCATCAAAAATCTCTTCTGGAGAAGCGTGTTTCAGGCGAGGTTTTGATACAGTTTTGTGCACTGAAAAATCAGTGTCCAAATAAGTGTGTGAACAGACCCTAATAGGCTGCCCAAGAGTGTATTCTAACAGTTACCAGTACTTGATATGGCCGATACAAATAAAATCCTGGCACTGGCCCCCTGGCAGTAAAGCCGTCCCTGCCAGTGATTTACCAGATTGGTAGCAAACCTACCATAGCAGGAGATTTACCAACTCTTCAGGCAGCTTGGATGGACTCCCCCTTTTCAGGGAGTCTCCGTGACGAGTAGGGAGAGTTGGTAAGTATGATATACAGCGAGGAAGCAATGAGATACATTTTAAAGCAAGATAGTCAGTGTATTAACGCAAATCTGCTTCCTAAATGAAAAAGAGGGACATTTATAGAACGAAGAGGGACAAGGGTTAAAAATAGGTACACTTGCAAGGTATGTATTACAAAGATTACAAAAGCCTGACGCCAGCCCCCTCGGCCACGGCAGAGCTCCACACAAGCCCCCTCGGCCACCACAGAGGCTCACGTCAGCCCCCTCGGCCACCACAGAGCCTCACGCCAGCCCCCTCTGCCACCACAGAGCCCCACACAAGCCCCCTCGGCCACCACAGAGCCTCCCGCCAGCCCTCTCGGCCACCACAGAGCCTCACGTCAGCCTCCTCGGCGACCACAGAGCCTCATGTCAGCCCCCTCGGCCACCACAGAGCCTCACGTCAGCCACATTGGCCACCACAGAGTCTCTCGCAAGTTCCCTCGGCCACAACAGAGCCCCACACAAGCCCCCTTGGCCACCACAGAGCCTCACGCCACCCCCATCGGCCACCACAGAGCCTCATGTCAGCCCGATCGGCCACAACATAGCCCCACACAAGCCCCCTCGGCCACCACAGAGCCTCGCGCAAGTCCCCTCGGCCACAACAGAGCCCCACACAGGCCCCCTAGGCCTCCACAGAGGAGCTGCAGATGAGTTTCATATCAAGCAGAACTGAAACTCAGCCCTTACTCTCTAAAGAGGTTCTGCAGCAGCTGAGATCTGTGCACCAGCTTCAGTCACATATAAGAATATGAGAAGTCTCCAGGGAGCGTCAGGACCTGTATAGAGGAGCTCAGGCTGCGGCCTAGAGCCTCTGTATGATCCTGGAGCTCCTTCATGGCCTCTAATATTCTCATAGTTGCCAACTTTTGAAAGTGGAAAAGCAGGAGATTGAGGAGGGCAAAAAATTTGCATGGACACGCCCATCTTTTGGGTGTGCCACGCCCCTTCAAAAAGCCACACCCACTCCACCTAACTACATAACGGCTTTGGAAGAAAGCCAGGTAATTGCCCTTATAGCCAGGTAGTAGCCCCCCCATAACCAGGTAGTGCCCCTTACAGGCAGGAAGATGCCCCCTTGTAGCCAGGTAGTTGCCCCCTTTGTTAGCCAGGTATTGCCCCCTTTATTAGCCAGGTAGATGCCCCCTTTATTAGCCAGGTAGAGCCCCCATCCTTAGCCAGGTAGAGCCCCCTTTGTAGTCAGGTATTGACCCCTTTATTAGCCAGGTATTGCCCCCTTTATTAGCCAGGTATTGCCCCCTTTATTAGCCAGGTATTGACCCCTTTAGTAGTCAGGTATTGCCCCCTTTATTAGCCAGGTATTGCCCCCTTTGTAGTCAGGTATTGCCCCCTTTATTAGCCAGGTATTGCCCCCTTTATTAGCCAGGTATTGCCCCCTTTAGCAGCCAGGTATTGCCCCCTTTATTAGCCAGGTATTGCCCCCTTTATTAGCCAGGTATTGCCCCCGTTAGTAGTCAGGTATTGCCCCCTTTATTAGCCAGGTATTGACCCCTTTATTAGCCAGGTATTGCCCCCGTTAGTAGTCAGGTATTGCCCCCTTTATTAGCCAGGTATTGCCCCCTTTAGTAGTCAGGTATTGACCCCTTTATTAGCCAGGTATTGACCCCTTTATTAGCCAGGTAGTGCCCCCTTTAGTAGTCAGGTATTGCCCCCTTTAGTAGCCAGGTATTGCCCCCTTTGTAGTCAGGTATTGCCCCCTTTATTAGCCAGGTATTGCCCCCTTTAGTAGTCAGGTATTGACCCCTTTATTAGCCAGGTATTGCCCCCTTTATTAGCCAGGTATTGCCCCCTTTATTAGCCAGGTATTGCCCCCTTTATTAGCCAGGTATTGCCCCCTTTATTAGCCAGGTATTGCCCCCTTTATTAGCCAGGTAGAGCCCCCTTGTTGTAGCCAGGTATGCCCCCTTTATTAGCCAGGTAGAGTCCCCTTGTTGTAGCCAGGTATTGCCCCCTTTGTAGCCAGGTATTGCCCCCTTTATTAGCCAGGTAGAGCCCCCCCCTCCCCATTGTAGCCAGGTAGAGCCCCCTTATAGTTGATAAAAATAAAATAATAAAATCCACTTACCTCACCAGGCTCCTGCAGCTCCGGACACCTCCCGGCCGATCTCCTCAGCGACGCAGGGGAGTGAGTGCAGCCGCGCGTCACTTCCCCTGCGCCGCTGACCTGTATGTACGGCGCGCACCAGCGCCGGACATACAGGGAGAGGAGGGAGGAGGGAGCGATCCCTCCTGCCTCCTCCCTGCACAGCGAGACTCCGGGCGGGTGAAGCGGCCGCTGCGGGCGCTTCACCCGCCTGTAGGAGCGGCCCGGCGGCGCCAGAGTAGCGCACCAGCGCTACTCTGTGCCGCAGCCATTTAAAGAACCCCCGCTGCCTGCTGGCGGCGGGAGGAATGCCAGCTCTCCCGGGAGGGCGGGAGGAGACCCCAAATAGCGGGACCCCCCGCCAAAAACGGGAGAGTTGGCATGTATGAATATTCTTATAATTTACAGGAATGGGGGGCGGAGGGGAGTATTGCTATTCAATGACAACATCCACTAAACACTGAGGCCTCAGATATCAGAACTGTCTAGCAGTCAGCCTGTCTGTGCTGCCCATAGCAACCAGAGCACATAACAACCAATCAGAGCCTGGGTTTCATTTTTCCAGAGCTAACAGCAACCAATCAGAGCTAAGCTTTAATTTTTCCAGAACAGTTCAAGAAATGAAAGCAGCAATCTGATTGGTTGCTAGGAGCTCTGGTTGCTATGGGCACCAAAGACAGTTCTGATATACAGGGCCCAATCTCCCCAGCAGACAAGGCACTTTCCTGGGACATTGTGGGTGACATGTCAGAAAAGAGGCGCCTCCACGCCAGTTTTAAGGCGCATTAAATGAGTGTATTGTGCGCCTGAATGAAGGAACCTGTCAGAAATCTGGCGTCTGGTCTACCGTGCATAGTGTAATTGAAGCGCCTAATCTAGGAGCACAGCATAATGTAAGAACATAACATAATGTAGGCACACAGCATAATGTAAGCACATAGCATAATGTAAGAACATAGCATAATGTAGGCACACAGCATAATGTAGGCACACAGCATAATGTAGGCACATAGCATAATCTAGGCACACAGCATAATCTAGGCACACAGCATAATGTAGGCACACAGCATAATCTAGGCACACAGCATAATGTAGGCACACAGCATAATCTAGGCACACAGCATAATCTAGGCACATAGCATAATCTAGGCACACAGCATAATGTAGACACACAGCATAATGAAGGCACACAGCATAATGTAGGCACACAGCATAATGTAGGCACACAGCATAATGTAGGCACACAGCATAATGTAAGAACATAGCATAATGTAGGCACACAGCATAATGTAAGAACATAGCATAATCTAGGCACACAGCATAATGTAAGCACATAGCATAATGTAGGCACACAGCATAATGTAAGAACATAGCATAATCTAGGCACACAGCATAATGTAAGCACATAGCATAATGTAAGAACATAGCATAATGTAGGCACACAGCATAATGTAGGCACATAGCATAATGTAGGCACACAGCATAATGTAGGCACACAGCATAATCTAGGCACATAGCATAATGTAGGCACACAGCATAATGTAAGAACATAGCATAATCTAGGCACACAGCATAATCTAGGCACATAGCATAATGTAGGCACACAGCATAATGTAGGCACACAGCATAATCTAGGCACATAGCATAATCTAGGCACACAGCATAATCTAGGCACATAGCATAATGTAGGCACATAGCATAATGTAGGCACATAGCATAATCTAGGCACATAGCATAATGTAGGCACATAGCATAATGTAGGCGCACAGCATAATGTAGGCACATAGCAAATCAGCTACTTTAGGAGCATTCAAATGTGTCCTGCCTGGTGTATAATGCGCCTAGTTTTGGTGTACGACAGTTTATTTATACAGAAAATATGGTGTCAACAGTTTTTTGCCACAAAATACACCAAAAAATGGCGCAGCCCTAATGGGACATGACGCCCTGTATCTTGTAGCTGCACTCATCAAACAATGTCATAGACACATTTTACTTGTAAACTATCTGTGTTAGTGAGGTGCATGCAGTGATTGGTGATCTATAGCACCTCCCTACAGAACGATCCCTCCTGCCTCCTCCCTGCACAGTGAGACTCGCCGGGCGGGTGAGCGGCCGCAGTGGCCGCTTCACCCGCCTATAGGAACGGCCCGGTGGCGCCAGAGTAGCGTCCTGACGCTACTCCAGCGCCACGGTCATTTAAAGAACCCCCGCTGCCTGTTGGTGGCGGGAGGTTCGCCGACTCTGCCGGGATGGCGGGGGGAGGGGGATCCCCCTGCCAAAATCGGGAGAGTTGGCATGTATGTGTATTAGTGAGGTCCACATGCGGTTATTGGCGGTATATAGCGCCGCTCTACAGTACAGTGCGGTACTACATATCATGTACTGCCCACACATGTATTAGTGAAGTGCCTGCAGTGTTTAGCAGTCTATATCGCCTTTCTACAGTACAGTGTGGTACTACATGTCCTGTACTGCTCTTACATGTATTAGTGAGGTGCATGTAGTGATTGGCAGTCTAAAGCACCTCTCTACACTACAGTGCGGTACTACATGTCCTGTACTGCTCTTACATGTATTAAAGAGGTGCATGCAGTGATTGGTGGTCTATAGCGCCTCTCTATAGTACAGTGCGGTACTACATGTCCTGTACTGCTCTTACATGTATTAGTGAGGTGCATGCAGTGATTGACGGCCTATAGCGCCTCTCTACAGTACAGTGCGGTACTACATATCCTGTACTGCTCTTATATGTATAAGTGAGGTGCAGGCAGTGATTGGTGGTCTATAACACCTCTCTACAGTACAGTGCAGTACTACATGCCCTGTACGGCTCTTACATGTATTAGTGAGGTACATGCACTGATTGGCAGTATATAGCGCCTTTCTACAGTAGTGTGGTACTACATGTCCTGTACTGCTCTTACATGTATTAGTGAGGTGCATGCAGTGATTGGTGGTCTATAGCGCCTCTCTACAGTACAGTGCGGTACCACATGTCCTGTACTGCTCTTACATGTATTAGTGAGGTGCATGCAGTGATTGGTGGTCTATAGCGCCTCTCTACAGTACAGTGCGGTACTACATGTCCTGTACTGCTCTTACATGTATTAGTGAGGTACATGCAGTGATTGATGGTCTATAGCCCCTCTCTACAGTACAGTGCGGTACTACATGTCCTGTACTGCTCTTAGGGATCGCTCATCCTCATCCTAAGAAGTGCTCCCCAGCTTCCAGCAGCAGATAGGTTAGAGAGTGGGCAGACGATATCGGCGGGTGGAGAAGCGGAATGGGGGAGGTGGAGTAGACCAGCGGATAAGGAGATCCATGTGTTGCAAACCAGCATTGAAGATATAGGTACCCACAATATTTCATGTCATCTCATCCCAAATTTTACTAATTGTGTAATAAATAATCACATGCTTTTCCACTAAAGGTATAATCTATAATCCCATGCCATCATCTAAAAGGGTATGTATAATCCCATGCCACTACCAAAGGAGAGATGTTTAATCGAATGCCACCCATCTAAACGGGTAACTTTTTAATCCCATGCTGTCTACTGAACAGGTAACGTTTAATCCCATGCTGCCCTACTGAACGGGAAATTGTATGATCCCATGCCATCTAATGAAAATGTTAGATACAATCCTAAACCATTGACGGAAAGTTTTAAAATGGAAGGGAACTTAAAATGTCTATTCACAAATGCTAGAAGTCTTGCAACCAAAGGGGGGAACTTGAGGTGCTTTTGTAGAGGAGCTGATTGATGTGGTAGGTATTGCTGAAAACAGGCTGGACACCACGCAGGTTTGGGAAGTCAATATTGAAGGTTTTATTCTATTTAGGAAAGACAAGCGAACAGAGGGGAGGAGGAGTGGTGTTTGTATGTAAGGAATAATATGAAGGAAAATGTGAAAGAGGTAATACAGGGCGGAGTAGCAAATAAATGTGGAAACATTGTGGGTGAAAAACAAGGGGGAATAATACAGAAAATATTTTTTTGGTGTAACCTATAGCCCCCCGAACATCACCGAGGAGATAGAAGAACAGATGAAATAATCAAATGGTGCGGGCAGCACAGGCAGGTACAGTGAAAAATAATGGGTGATTTAAATTTTCCCCAGGCTTTGGGACTGGGGTCACGGTTCTGCGTCAACTAAAAAAGGGAAGGAAGTTCCTAAATCTGTTAGAGGATAATTTTATGGGGCAGTTTGTGGAGGAACCCCTAGAAAGTGATGTTGTTGGATCTGGTAATTTCTAACAAAGCAGAACTATCGGAGCAGTCACGTTTCTGAAAATCTTGGTAACAGTGACCATAATATAATTCACTTTAGTGTAAACGGGAAAAAAGAAAAACAGAGGGGGAAGGCAAAAACATTTAATTTTAAAAAGGGGCCAAAATTTTTTCCTTATTGGGGGATGCAATACGGGCCTAGACTGGGGCAGCTATTAGCAATAGTGATGTAGAAACCAAAGGGGGGAGCTTTAAATATACTTTGGGAAAATTTTTTGCAAAAATATTCCTATGGGTAACAAGTATAGGCTACTAAAACTAAAACCAACATGGCTTCTACCTTCTGTTAAAAGGGCAATAAACAATAAAAAAAAAAGGGCATTTAAAATATAAGTCAGAGGCATCAGCCTTTGAAAATTATAAAGAGCTTAATAAAATCTGTAAAAAAGTGATAAAAGCAGCTAAAATTCAAAATGAAAGGCAGGTGACCAAGGACTGCAAGACTAACCCCAATAAATTTTTTAAGCATATAAATTCCAAAAAGACAAAGTCAGAGCAAGTAGGACCCCTAAAAACCTGTGATGGGGGGCTGGTCATTGGTGACCAAGATAAGGCAGAGGAACTAAATAGGTTCTTCAGCTCAGTATATACTGTCAGTGAAATAGTAGTTGATGGGGGTGGACCAAGTGCAGAAGTAGGTGGTGGCAGTACTGTTAATACATTATCTGCTATAATTAATTCGCTCAGTGTAGAAAAAGTCAAGGCCAAGTTAAATAAACTGAATGTGAACAAGGCTCTAGGCCCTGATGACATTCACCCAAGGGGTTTTTAAAAAAGAGCTCAGCTCGGTTATCTCTGTGCCCCTGTACATGATATTTAGAGAGTCCCTGGTGACGGGAAATAGTACCAGGAGACTGGCGCAAGGCAAATGTAGTTTCCCCATCTTCAAAAAAGGTTCCAAGTCTTGCCATTTTAATTATAGACCAGAAAAGGTTTAAGATCTGTTGTGGGAAAAATGTTTGAGGGCTCATAAGGGCAATACAGGAATATGTTGACAAAATACAATATTATTAGTGATTGCCAGCATGGTTTACTAAGGTCAGAAGCGGGTCAGACCAATCTGATTTCTTTTTATGAAGAGGTGAGTAGAAGTCTGGATAGCGGGGCAGCTGTGGATAATTTTTGTTTATAGACTTTGTAAAGGCATTTGACACTGTCCCGCATAAGCTTTTGTTGGGTAAATTAGAATCCATTGGGTTTAGAGATAACAGTATGTAATTGGATAAAAACTGGCTGTTGGATCGTTCTCAGAGAGTGGTGGTAAATGATTCTTACTCTGCAGTGGTCCCGTTGTGAGTGGTGGCCGCAGGGCTCAGTATTGGGTCCTCTCATTTAATGTAATTATTAACGATATAGTGGAAGGGATCGATAGCACCGTCTCGATTTTTGCAGATGACACCTATGCAGGGTATGCAAAACTATGGAAGATGCTCATAAATTTCAAGCAGGCCTGGACACATGAGTGCTTGGGCATCCACTTGGCAAATGGGGTTTTAATGTGGATAAATGTAAGGTTCTGCATCTGGGTAGAAATAATCTGCAGGCATCATATGTCCTAGGGGGGGAAAAACTTTGGGGAACGCTTGTTGAGAAAGATCTGGGCGTTCTTGTAGATCATAGACTACAGAACAGCACAATGTCAATCAGCTGCCTCAAGGGCAAGTAAGATATTGGCGTGTATTAAAAGAGGCATGGACTCTCGGGACAAGGATGTAATTCTACCGCTGTACAAAGCATTGGTGCGTCCTCACTTAGAATATGCTGTTCAGTTCTGGGCCCCAGTTTATAGAAGAGATGTAATGGAGCTAGAGAGAGTACAAAGACAGCAACCAAACTAATTTAAGGAAATGGAGCATCTTAGTTATGAGGAGAGGTTAGTAAATTGAACTTATTTAGTCTTAGAAAAGACGGCTTCGGGGGGAAATGATTAATTTATATAAATATATAAATGGTCCCTACAAAAAGTATGGGGAGAAATTATTTCAAGTGAAGCCCCCTCAAAAGACAAGGGGACATTCCCTTCGACTAGAGAAAAAAGGATTCAATCTCCAGAGGAGAAAAATCTTCTTTACTGTGAGAACTGTAAATCTGTGGAATAGCCGCCTGAGGAGCTGGTCAGAGCAGGAACTGTAGAGAGTTTCAAGAAAGGCTTAGATACCTACCTGGAACTAAAGAATATTAATGCATACGTAGCCATGTAAAAAATTCCCGGATCCTATGCTGGGGGGGCTCTGGGTCAGAGATACGGTCTCCACTGGACAGATTTTGGGTTCATGCCTTGTGGTTTCAAGGTAATTAAAACCCGTGGTGAGGCTGGGGATAATGTCCTTGTCTCTCTCCCTTCACCCACATTTTCCCCACCCTTGGTTGAGCTTGATGGACACGTGTCTTCTTTCAACCGTACTATGTAACTATGTAACTATATGTAAGGACCTGCTGACCTTGTTCACATTATCACTAAATTGTGCTAAACCTGCATCTTCTACTCAGTTGGGTGACATTTTGGGGCCTCAGAACCAATCACCAGTTTTCTGTATTCTGGTTTCAGGTTAGGGTCACATCACATTTATGGTGCGTGGCGGGAAAACTCCCAATGCATATACTAACCATATCCATAGGATGAAATGAGCAATGGAGGCCAAAAGTGCATCCTATGTCCCTTTGGCCTCTGTTTGGCCGGTTTAATTCTGTATACTGCACATAAAAGTATAGAATAGCTCAGTAGCCTACACTGTCCTATACAACCACATTAAGAAAAAACATATATGTTAAATGTATAAGTTTTATTTTTAGAATGGACCCTATGGGTGACAGCAGCTACTTCTTGGCACCCATCACAGGTATCCATTTAACATATATACTGTATATATTTTATATATATATATATATATATATATATATATATATATATATATATATATATATATATATAAATATATATATAAAATATAACACGTTAATTTTGGGCTGTAGATTAAACGGAAGCCAAAACGTGACGTGAACCTAATAGCAGATCTGCTGTGAAATTTTCCACAGAAATCAGTAGGTAAATCTGAATAAAAAAATCTAGATCGGGTGGATTTGGATGCAGATTTTTGCACGGATTTTACCCCAGTCAATTCAATGGGGTAAAATCTGCAGTAAGGCTGGGTTCATATGTGCATTTTTTTATTTGTTTTTACACACTTTTGTTTCCTTCTGCCTTTTTTGGTGCATAATTTAGGCGTTTTGCAATATAACGATCATTATTTCATTTGATTTTTTATCTGAATTTCATCGTCCAAATTTGCACCAAATTATGTATCAGAAAAATACATGCATAATTTGGTGTGTGTTTTGCAATCCCTGTTGGACTCTTCATTGCAAAATTATATCTGAAAAAAAATATATTATGCACCAAAAAATTACATGCACTCCGTAAAAAAAAAAATATATATATGTATATATATATATATATATATATATATATATATATATATATATATATATATACACTCACCGGACACTTTATGAGGTACACCATGCTAGTAACGGGTTGGACCCCCTTTTGCCTTCAGAACTGCCTCAATTCTTCGTGGCATAGATTCCACAAGGTGTTGCAACGATGCTCAATTGGTACCAAGGGGCCCAAAGAGTGCCAAGAAAATATTCCCCACACCATGACACCACCACCACCAGCCTGAACCGTTGATACAAGGCAGGATGGACCCATGCTTTCATGTTGTTGACGCCAAATTCTGACCCTACCATCCGAATGTCGCAGCAGAAATCGAGACTCATCAGACCAGGCAACTTTTTTTCCAATCTTCTACTGTCCAATTTCGATGAGCTTGGGCAAATTGGAGCCTCAGTTTCCTGTTCTTAGCTGAAAGGAGTGGCACCCGGTGTGGTCTTCTGCTGCTGTAGCCCATCTGCCTCAAAGTTGGCCGTACTGTGCGTTCAGAGATGCTCTTCTGCCTACCTTGGTTGTAACGGGTGGCTATTTGAGTCACTGTTGCCTTTCTATCAGCTCGAACCAGTCTGCCCATTCTCCTTTGACCTCTGGCATCAACAAGGCATTTCCGCCCACAGGACTGCCGCTCACTGGATGTTTTTCTTTTTCGGACCATTCTCTGTAAACCCTAGAGATGGTTGTGCGTGAAAATCCCAGGAGATCAGCAGTTTCTGAAATACTCAGACCAGCCCTTCTGGCACCAACAACCATGCCACGTTCAAAGGCACTCAAATCACCTTTCTTCCCCATACTGATGCTCGGTTTGAACTGCAGGAGATTGTCTTGACCATGTCTAAAATGCCTAAATGCACTCAGTTGCCGCCATGTGATTGTCTGATTAGAAATTAAGTGTTAACGAGCAGTTGGACAGGTGTACCTAATAAAGTGGCCGGTGAGTGTATATATACATACATAGAAAACAGTAGGAACTTATTTATCCATTTTTGATGCGCATTGTGGTTTCACACATCAAAAAACACATAAAAAATATTGTGTGATCTCAGCCTAAATCCACAACAGAAACGGACATGCAGCGGATTTAAAAATCAGCAGCGCAGGTCAGATTCCGTGTGGAAAATTTCTACCATGTTGACTTGAGGTTTGTAAAATCCCATCCACATAGCATGTAGTGTAATCCATTGTAGAGTATCTGTACACAAATCCTTGGAGAAAATCTGCAACAAGTCCGTCCCGTGATGCTGTTTCGTCAGTCGCTGGAGCTGTAGGGGGCCTTGTTGTATTGCAGGATGCACTGTAGTGTTCATTGGTACCATATAGGGGTTAGAACATTTCATTTGCTCCGGGATAAACAAGTTTTTCATTTTTTAAGACATTTACTATGCAGGCTAAATAATGTCATCATTTCATAGTTTACAGTATTGCAGCAGGTGAACGAAAAAGAGCATTTTTCATACTATTTCTTTAAAAAAAATTAATTGGGGCTAACACGAGGCCTCGGCTGCTGTGAAAACTTATCTGCATCCTGTTATTGTGTCACAGGAAGGCTGAGGGGCGGACAGAGGAAACCCTTTCTTCTGCCTAACTGCTGAAGTGCCATGGTGGCTACTGAATGGCTACTGAGTGTGAGTGGTTGTCCACCAGTATCTGTCCCTGTTTGGCCTCTCCCATGTAGCACTGGGGCTTCTATTGCCTCTTACTGGGAATGCAGCAGTAAGTGCGGCCTCTATTCTGTGATTTATAAAGCCAGATCATACCTGAGAAATAAATCCAGACTCTGCAGATACTTTCCGCTCCTCATTTCTTTAACTTGCAGGGCTCCCATGTTTAGTCCGCCAACACCATGTTGTCTGTGATAGCCCCTGAGAGTGAAGAGGGAGCAGGAACCAGGAGAGATGAGTGTATAGTGAAGATGAAGGCCCCCTACACTTGTCTGCTCTTTTGGGAGTCTACTTTATATACCATCCTGTAACCACCCCCAGACCGTATAATACAATACCACCATCCCCTCAGTGTATAATACAATATCACCATCCCATGACCATGTAATACCACCATTCCCTCAGTGTATAATACAATACCACCACCCCATTACCATATAATACCACCATCCTGTAATAATATAATACCACTATCTAGTGACTATAGAATACCTTCATCCCGTAATCATATTATACTATTATCCTGTAACCATATAATACCACCATCCTGTGACCATATAATAAAATACCACTATCCCCTGACTGCATAATACAATACCACCACTCCATGACCATGTAATACCACCATCCCTTGACTGTATAATACAATACCACTACCCCATGACCATATAATACCACCATCCTGTAATAATATAATACCACTATCTAGTGACTATATAATACTTTCATCCCGTAATCATATTATACTATTATCCTGTAACCATATAATACCACCATCCTGTGACCATATAATACAATACCACCATCCCTTGACTGCATAATACAATACCACCAAACCATGACCATGTAATGCTACCATCCCCCTAACCATATAATACAATACCACCACTCCATGATCATATAATACCACCATCCCATGATAATATAATAACACCATCTAGTGACTATATAATATCTTCATCCAGTAACCATTTTATACTATTATCCTATAACCATATAATACCACCACCTATGACCATATAATACAACCATCCTGTGACCATATTATACATCACACTGTGGCAAGATAAAAATGTTGTACAGGCAGTCGTCAGGGCATCATTAGTCTGGATAAAGGAATAAAGGGCTGTAGAGGCTCAACTAGTGATATGTGATTACAGTCATCCCGTAACCATACAATACCCAATCCAGTGACCATATAATACCCTCACCCATTGACCATATAATTCCACCATCCCCGACTGTATGATATCACCATCCAGTCTTCTTCTCCACCTGGCTCTCCACCGTCATGAAGTTTTTTCCACCTGCCACGTGTGAGAAGTCACCATAAACGGCACCAGCCAGATAGGATCCCATACACTACACTTGCCAAATACCATGTGTCAGACTTCGGCAGAGAGCGCCAACAGGTAAGTGCCACCCCCAGCCTTGTCTTTCCACCCAGAGTAACCCCAATACCAACCAACCAGGCGGAAGAAATCACATTTCAGCAGATCTTCCCAATCACCGGGGTAGCGGGTGCCGGGACCATTACTGATCCCATGAATGAGCTGACGTTGTTGCTAAAATGGAGAGTTTTGGAGATTGTCATGAAGCATCAGCGGATCACAATGGTCGGGGAAGGAAAATGGCCGACAAGATCAGCATTGAAAGGGGTTTTTATTGAAAGTCACAGAAAAGAGAAAATAGCGATCACACGATACAAGATAGATCCAGATCTGCAACAATCAGAGCGCACCCCGTCCCTCCCGATAATACAGCAGCATATGCACCTTACGTAGACAGTGACATGAAATTCCGGAATAAAGCAATATCAGGAAATCATAGATTCCAGATTACACAGAAAAAAAGATCTATAACCTGTTTTGGATCAGAGAAAATTCTTCATTGGTTCCGTATTTTATCTTGTGATCCACATTTTATTGCAGGTCTGTGCTTGAGGCAGATGTTGGATTAGACCCGATTGACATCTATATCGGAGGGTCCGGCAAGAATGTCGGGAAAAACAGCAAGCCACAAGATTTTTTCTGTTGAAATGACGGACATGGCCGAGACCTGATGGACCCCATTGTAGTTAATGAAGTCTGCCGTGGGCTGTGGTGTCCGCTATGAATGGGTTCCACCCGAACAGTACCTCGAATGTAGAACCGACATCAGATTTTCTGGAGACTGTGGGTAATTTCAGTTAACCCAGTTATATCATTTCAGCTGATATTCTCTCCACTTATTTCCTATTCGTCTTTTGCCACTTTTGCAATAAAATGTTTGTTCTTCCTCTAATGCATTAACATATCACAAGGCAGCTGGGAAGCTCATGTGCCCTCTGTTGGATGTAACAAATCCTCAATTTGCTTCTGATTCACCGAATCTTTAAGAAGCAAAAGGAATATTAGCCAAGCCAGTATCACTCATCTACATACAGCCGTTTCAGGGTATTTGCCCCTAATCAGTGTAGAGCAGAGTGATACTGGCTTGGCTGAGTGGGAGGCATTGAGTGGCTGAGAAAGGGGAACATCTCTCCTTGAGGAGAGCACCAGTTAAGGTGTGTAGAGTTGAGATTGCCTTTTTGCCCTCTACTAAGCATCTGCATATCACAAGACATTATGGGAAAGGAGCTGGGAAGCTCATGCGCCCTCTATTGGATGTAACAAATCCTCAATTTGCTTCTGATTCACCGAATCTTTAAGAAGCAGAAGGAATATTAGCCAAGCCAGTATCACTCATCTGCATAGAGCAGTTTTGGGTTTTTTGCCCCTCATCAGTTTTAGGGGCAGTAGTGATACTGCTTGGCTGAGTGGGGGCATTGATGGGCATAGAAAGGGGAATATCTCTCCTTGAGGAGAGCACCAGTTAAGGTGTGTAGAGTTGAGATTGCCTTGTTACATCCAACAGAGGGCGCATGAGCTTCCCAGCTCCTTTCCCATAATGCCTTGTGATATGCAGATGCTTAGTAGAGGGCACAAAGGAAATCTCAACTCTACACACCTTAACTGGTGCTCTCCTCAAGGAGAGATGTTCCCCTCTCTAATGCAGCAAAAGTGAGAAACGGAAATATTACATAAAATCAAATAAAAAACATTGTTCCGTGTATGCAGCTCCTATGCAGATCTATTTGTCTCCACAGGAACCACGTTTGTGCTCTGATCCTGCACTCAGACTCTCTTCCTTCTGTCCTCTAGTAATTACTGATCTGCATGTGGCAGGTTCGCAAGAAGGGACAGACAGAAGGTAATATGACTGCAAGATCCGACTACACAGGGTTCATTTGTAGTCTGTTACCATGGAGACAAATAGATCTGCATAGGAGCTGCAGAAGGGCTGTTACAGAAAAACAAATCTATTACTTATTCTACTTATTCTACTGATCCTTAAAAGTCTGTTTGGATTAAATTACTTAATATATCTTTATAGAGGCTGAAGCTCTGTTTTTTTAATCCCCTGCATAGACAGAGAATTAGTAGATAATGTTCTGGCTGCCCGATGACATTGTTAGAGGGCGCTCACTGCAAACGGACAGTATGCAGCAAGCTCCAGAGCTCCCCCTAGTGGTGGCTGCAGTTAGACAGAATAGTTACATTCAGCTCTATATCGCTGCAGAGGATTTGGAGCACTGTATCAGAAATACAGAACTCCTGCCGCTATCAAGATATATTATTACATGGATTAGCACAGAAGTTTGGTCCTAAAAATGAAACAATAGAAGTGAAAAATTCACGCTTTAGATTCACCATTTTGGTGTAATTATTTCACTATTCTAATGTTGGAATCCTCATACAGATAGAAAATGGCAAAGAGCGGCTCAGTGAAGGAGGCGGTGAAAGTTTCTGACGGGGTCACACAGCTGATAGAAGGACAGACGCCCGGCCTCATAGTCCAGCTAGATCACAACAACCTGCACAGGAGAAGCTGACTCCAGCTGTTTACAGATACTGTTATGAAGCACTAAAAGTTTATTAGAGAAAGTCAAAGCCCAGGATTTCTCATCATAACCAGTCAAAAATTATTTTCCCACCATCTTCCTCTCCAGACTTTCCCCGGCTACTCCAATGATCCATTTCTTTGCCCGACTCACATCCACCTCCCAGTAATGTTTCCCACAGGAGAAGCTGCGGGAAGTGAACACCCGATGGGATTTGAACCCCTTGGGCCCATCGGGTCTGTTCTGTGCTGTAGCGGTGTAAGAAGCAGATCTGAGATCCTGGGATATAATAATCTTATTATAAGTCGTATCTATATTGATTAATATGTCTGATTTTTCCATCACCGAGAACGGTCTCTCCACCTTCAGATAATCAGCAAAGTGTGACAGTCCCCTGTGTAACATCAGTGATACTAAGCCTTCATCTAGACACCGAGCGTCTCTTACATCACTGGTGACATCACAGCTCAGATCACTGATGTCATCACTCTTTAGATCTTCTTGCAGGAAGGACAATGGATCAGTGATGTCACACAATCCCTCCAGGTGATCAATCTTCTCGGCAGGGGCGTTGCTAGGATCCCAAAACATCCGGGGCCCGGGCCCTGTGTTAAGTTTTGCTCAGTAGGGTGGGGTTCACACGGCCTTTTTCACGCCCCATTGTGAACTGCAACATAGATTTTTACAGACGAAAAAACAGTGGCCAGTGCGTCCCTTTTGAAGCTCTCCCCTTTATTTATTATCCCCAGAACAGGTAATCCTAGCAATCAGTGACAGCTATGATTTACCATAATGTCGGCCTGTACGGGGGTTTGTATTGAAGCGCAAGTACGGACCGACATTACTGGTGTGGAACACACGCATCGTATTTGTGGGCATAACTGTGCTGTAATTTGCCCAAAATATCCCCTAAAAATAGGGTTTAAAATCATAGCAGCGATGCAAATGATTGCCTGCTGTTTTTCCCTGGCACACAAAACCCTGTAAAAATAATAGTGACGTGCCCACAGGGGAAAAGTGAAAGTGGATGGGAGGTGGCTGTAGCGCTGCTGAAATTACACGCTGGAAAGCACGTATTTCCCAAAACAGCATATGTATAGCAGTGCGCACAGGTACGGGCCACTATACGCTGTTTTTAACAACGATCGTATTGTACCTGAGGGAGACAGACGTAATTCATAGCTCTCTGTGAGAGCTATGAATTACCGTAATTGTAGCGCACATTTTTTGGATATTAAAGAGAAAATACATGGTAAAATTTGCGCCCCACAATTACGCCATGTGAACATACCGTTAGTCGGGTTGCGGGCACTAAAAACATAGGCAACCCTGACAAATTAAGGTATAAAAATTCTATTCAAACAGAATTCATAATCAGGTTGTAGTTTACAAGTCTAAGGCCATGTCTGCACAGCCGGGTTTTCTGCCGTTTCCCGGTTTTTCCAGACCGCCTGGAAAAACCGGGCCGAAAATGAGCCCCAATTGGGGCTCTATGGAAAACCCGTGCAGCAGTCCCCATGTCCACTGCACGGGTTTCCGTCCGGCCGGTTTTTTTGTCGCCAGGGGTTTCCGGCGGAAAAAACCACAGAACATGCACCTATTCCTTTCCGGGTTTTCCCGGGACGGAAGATGTGCTGTTAAAGGGGAGGGGGGGGGCTTTTCTCCCGCTCATCGCCTGGGGACGGCTGCAAAACAGGACAAATCCCGGCCGGCAACCGACGGTATTTGTCCACTGCCGGGGGGTTTCGGCGCCTTAGGGACACAACAGGCAGGATTATGTTATTATGACAAGAATGGGGCGATATTGTGGATATGGGGTGTCAAATAGAGTACATACTTTAATTTAAAATACATACATATACAAACACGTATACACATATATACACATGCATAAACATATGTATACACACACATGTAAACAGAGACACGTATACAAACATGTATGCACACATGTATACACACATGTATACAGAGACATACATACATGTATACACATGTATACACACATGTATACAGAGACACATATACACATGCACACATGTATACACATGTATACCATAGTTGCCAACTTTTGAAATTGAAAAAGCAGGAGGTTGCAGTGGGCGGCGCGCTTAGCGCGCCGCGGCAGAAATTTGCATGGGCACGCCCATCTTGTTGGTGTGCCACACCCCATCAAAAAGCCACACCCACTCCACCTAACAGCATAACGGCTTTGGAAGAAATCCAGGTAGATGCCCTTATAGCCAGATAGTAGCCCCCCAAACCCCTATGCCCCTTTAAAACAGGTAATGCCCCCTTGTAGCCAAGTAGATGCCCCCTTGTAGCCAAGTAGATGCCCCCTTTGTTAGCCAGTTAGTTGCCCCCATTGTTAGCCAGGTATTGCCCCCTCTGTTGCCAGGTAGATGCCCCCTCAGCGACGCTGACCTGTATGTACGGCGCACACCAGCTCTGTACATACAGGGGGTGGAGGGAGCGATCCCTCCTGCCTCCTCCCTGCACAGCGAGACTCCGGGCGGGTGAACCGGGCGCAGCGGCCGCTTCACCCGCCTGTGGGAACGGCCCGGCGGCACCAGAGTAGCGCATTAGCGGCTACTCTGGCGCCGCGGTCAGTTAAAGAGCCCCCGCCGCCTGCTGGCGGTGGGAGGAATGATAACTCTGCCGGGAGGGCGGGGGGGTGGGACCCCAATTAGCGGGAGAATTGGCAAGTATGATGTATACAGAGACTTGTACACACACATGTACTATTACAGAGACATATACATTTAGTACAGTTCACCCTTCAGGTTGTTTCACTCTATAATACTATCTAGCACTGGTCTCTACAGTGAGGCTACTCACTCACTTGAGACCTCCATGATATGGGCACCTGCTGGAGCTGCTGCTGATGAAGCCATAAGGAATGCAGTGCAGCAGGAGATGGGAGCACAGCAGGGGGCGGGGCCTCTCTCTCACTGTCGGGCTGTGGCTGCTGAACTTCCTGACTGTGCCGGGACCCTGTGCTCAGCGCGGATGCAGTACATGGGGTCCTGACAATCAGGAGTGTGTGACAGGCGGCCCCTCCTCCTCCTAAAACGCCGGCACCGACGTTCCCTCCCTGCCTTTCACTGTGAGAAACGGCCCGAGCTCTGTGTGTGTCCTCTGGAAATCATTTACAGTTTTAAAAAAATCGTCTCTCCAGGAACACAGTACCTGGAACCCGACGATCTGAGTGAGATTCGGGGCACAGGCAGGAATGTCCAGGGCTTGTGCCCCGAATCATCCTGCCTAGCGACGCCCCTGCTTCTCGGTCAGCTCCTCCTTGTGTAGCTCCACCAGACTGACCAGATCAGAGACTGAGAGCGACACCTGATCCTTCTGTCTGGAGATCTCACCCTGGACTCTCTCTTCCAGATCCTCCAGCTTCTTTCTGATATCAGTAAATAGACCGGTGACTCTCTCAGCGAGTCCGGCTGATTTCTCCTCCTGCTCTGTCCCATGAGCCTGTAGGTTCTGGACTTTTCTTCCAGCTTCTTCTCTCCTGGAGATCAGTTTCTCAATGATGGGCCTCAGTTTCTCTTTCTCCTTCTTGGAGGCCATGTCCAGTAGCTCCACGTCATGGCCCTTGTGGTCTCCGGCCACCCAGCAGGACTCACAGATACAGGCGGCGTCTATAGGGCAGTAGTATTTCAGGATCTCATTGTGAGTTGAGCATTTTCTGTGCCCAAATGATACCGTAGGTTCAATCAGACTGTGATTCACCGACCTGTTATGGGCTCCGAGATGTTCCTGACACGTGGAGATCTCACACTGCAGACAGGACCTCACAGCAGGTTCAGGAGAATCACAGTAAGTACAGAAGACTCTGGTCTCCTCAGGCCGAGTAGATAAGAAACGCTCCACTATATTACCCAGCTTCCTGTTCTTCTCCAGGGCCGGACGCTCCGGATATTCTGCTCTGCAGTCAGGACAGGAGTAAGATCTGGACTCTCCCTCTGTATCCAGCATCAACACAATACACGAGCGGCAGAAGTTGTGTCCACACCTCAAGGATACAGGGTCCATATAGAAGTCCAGGCAGAAGGAGCATTTCAGCTCATCCCTCAGGTCACCGGACGGCATCTTGGTATGCAAGAGAAGGAATCAAATGTTAAAAAGTTTTTGTTTTTTTTAAATAAGAAAGGTGGAAAGTTTCTAGAAATGTACTTTGCATTGACTGTAAGACTAAGTTAGTTCCAGATTTTTTTTCGTTATTATACCGCTTTATGAGGAACATGAATGTGGAATATCTTTGGCCGACATTCTGGTTGTAGGATACAATGGACACCGCACATCAGCTGGAAGGAGAAACATGGTGTAAGCAGCGCTGTAATCACTGACCGCCATTATTACAATGATTGATATTGAGAACCTGAGGATTATACAGAGATGAGTGGCGCCACAGGCTCTACTTACAGTATCTCACAAAAGTAAGTACACCCCTCACATTTCTGTAAATATTGTACATTATTTGTTCATGGGACAAACACTGAGAATCTGACCCTGATATAATGTGAAGTAGTCAGTGCCCGGCTTGTACCACAGGGGAAATGTGGTGTCCTCAAAATAACTCAACACATCAATGTCTAAACCAGACCTGGGCATTGTACGGCTTGCGGGCCACATCCAGCCCGACCGCTAGCTGGATGCGGCCCGCGGCGTACGATGCCTGGGTCTACTAATAGTAGCACTGACAGCCTGCCGCGACAGGGTAGTGCCGAGAGACCGCGGCCGTCCGTCAGCGCTACTATTGGAATTGGGCAGCGACGCGATGCTCATCAGTACTCTGTGCGCCGAGGAGCGTCCCAGCGCTGGTGGCATGACGTCATCACGCGGCCAGTGCAGGGACGCTCCTCGGGTAGAAGAGGAACGCGCTCGGCCGGGAAGGAGGCAAGGTAAGTATTAGTGTTATTTTTTCACTTATATATATTTACCTGCCTATAACTAGCTACATACCTGCCTGTGGGGAGCTATAACTACCTATATACCTGCCTATAACTAGCTGTATACCTGCTTGTGGGGAGCTATAACTACCCACAGATGCTCCATAGGGTTTAGGTCTGGAGACATGGTATGGTCTGAGCACTGACAGGCTGACCCCCACCCCTGTAACCTCTACAGCAATGTTGAAGCTCTCATCTCTGGTTATGACGATGAGCAAGTGCACTCAATTTATTTGGTCGACCATGGCCAGGCCTGTTCTGAGTTGAACCTTTCTTGCTAAACCGCTGTATGGTCTCGGCCCCCGCGCTGCAGCTCAGTGTCAGGGTGTTGGCGCTGCAGCTCAGTGTCATGGTGTTGCGTCTTCTTATAGCCTCGGCCATCTTTATGTAGAGCAACAATTCTGTTGTTCAGATCCTGAGACAGTTCTTTGCCATGAACCATGCTTTTCCAGTGACCAGTATGAGAAAGTGTGAGAGGGATAACACCAAATATAACACACCTGCTCCCCATTCACACCTGAGACCTTGTAACACTAATAAATCACTTGAGATCTTTGGTGAAAATGGCTTATTGGACACAATTTGTACATTTTCAGTTGGGGGTGTCCTTACTTTTGTTGTTACTTAGGTGTGTACTCACTTTTGTTGCTAGAGGTTTAGACATTGATGGTTGTTTGTTGAGTTATTTTGAGGGCACAAATTTATACTGTGATACAAGATGTGCACTGACTACTTTACATTGTATCAGAGTCAGATCTTCAGCCTTGTCCCAAGATGTAATACAATAGTTACAAAAATGTCAGGGGTGTACTTACTTTTGTGAGATACTATACCTTTATCTACAGAGGTAGAGGCTACCTACTGCACCAGGAGCCTTCCCCTATCCCAACCGCTGACTGGTGGGTTCCTCAGCAGCTGCAGGGGGTATTAGATCACAAAATTATAATACAAAATATTACAAGAATAACAGAAGCTCTGCCCCAGACTCCACAGAGGAGCCCCACACAAGCCCCGTCGGCCTCCACAGAGGAGGAGCCCCACACAAGCCCCCTGGGCCTCCACAGAGGAGGAGACCCACCCAAGCCCCCTGGGCCTCAACAGAGGAGGAGCCCCCC
This sequence comes from Phyllomedusa bahiana, assembly GCA_025379985.1. Lineage (NCBI taxonomy): Eukaryota > Metazoa > Chordata > Amphibia > Anura > Hylidae > Phyllomedusa > Phyllomedusa bahiana. Next base: position 38,413 of record JAODAL010005912.1, on the reverse strand, counting down.
ACAGTACCCCTCGGCCTCCACAGAGGAGGAGCCCCACACAGTACCCCTCGGCCTCCACAGAGGAGGAGCCCCACACAGCCCCCTCGGCCTCCACAGAGGAGGAGCCCCACACAGTACCCCTCGGCCTCAACAGAGGAGGAGCCCCACACAGCCCCTGGCCTCCACAGAGGAGGAGCCCCACACAGTACCCCTCGGCCTCCACAGAGGAGGAGCCCCACACAAGCCCCCTGGGCCTCCACAGAGGAGAGCCCCACACAGTACCCCTCGGCCTCCACAGAGGAGGAGCCCCACACAGTACCCCTCGGCCTCCACAGAGGAGGAGCCCCACACAGTTCCCCTCGGCCTCCACAGAGGTGGAGCCCCACACAGTACACTCGGCCTTCACAAGAGGTGCCACACACAAGCCCCTGGGCCTCCACAGAGGAGGAGCCCCACACAGTACCCCTCGGCCTCCACAGAGGAGGAGCCCCACACAGTACCCCTCGGCCTCCACAGAGGAGGAGCCCCCCCCCGTACCCCTCGGCCTCCACAGAGGCGCCCCACACAGGCCCCCGCGGCCTCCACAGAGGATGAGCCCCACACAGTACCCCTCGGCCTCCACAGAGGAGGCCCCAAAACAGGCCCCCTTGGCCTCCACAGAGGGGGAAACCCCACACAGGCCCCCTCGGTCTCCACAGAGGAGCCCCACACAGGCCCCCTTGGCCTCCACAGAGGAGGAGCCCCACACAGTACCCCTCGGCCTCCACAGAGGAGCCCCACACAGGCCCCCTCGGTCGCTGCAGATGAGTTTCATATCAAGCAGAACTGAAACTCAGCCTTTATGCGCTAAAGAGGTTCTGCAGCAGCTGAGGTCTGTGCACCAGCTTCAGTCACATATAAGAATATGAGAAGTCTCCAGGGAGTGTCAGGACCTGTATAGAGGAGCTCAGGGTGCGGCCTAGAGCCTCTGTATGATCCTGGAGCTCCTTCATATTCTTATAATTAGAGGGGGGGGGGGGTATTGCTATTCGGCAACAACAGCCACTAAACACTGAGGCCTCAGATATCAGAACTGTCTAGCAGTCAGCCTGTCTGTGCTGCCCATAGCAACCAATCAGAGCCCATAGCAACCAATCAGAGCTCAGCTTTCATTTTTCCAGAGCCCATAGCAACCAATCAGGGCCAGAGCCCATAGCAACCAGTCAGAGCTCAGCTTTCATTTTTCCAGAGCCCATAGCAACCAATCAGAGCTTATAGCAACCAATCAGAGCTCAGGTTTCATTTTTCCAGAACAGTTTAGGAAATGAAATTTGAGCTCTGATTGGTTGCTGTGGGTAACAAGGACAATTAGAGCTCATATCAACCAATCAGAGCTCAGCTTTTATTTCTTATACTGCTCTGGAAAAATGAAACCTGAGCTCTGATTGGTTGTTAGGAGCGCTGATTGGTTACTATAAGCTCTGGTTGCTATGGGCAACACAGACAGTTCTGATATATGAGGCCCAGCCCCCCAGCAGAGAAATGCGCTTTCCTTGGACATTGTATGTTGATGCCAGACTCAGCAGACAATGGCACAGCTCCTGCAGATCTGCGGCAGATGTGATTGCTGGAAGATCTGGCAAATTATTATCAACATTTTACTTATAAAACTTCTGTATTATTGGCGGATTACTGTAGGGACCGCAAATAGCTGCATGTAGTACCGCACTGTACTGTAGGGAGGCGCTACAAGACCACCAATCACAGCATGTACCGCACTGTACTGTAGGGAGGCGCTACAAGACCACCAATCACAGCATGTACCGCACTGTACTGTAGAGAGGCACTATCAGACCACCAATCACTGCATGTAGTACCATACTGTACTGTAGGGAGGCGCTACTAGACTGCCAATCACTGTATATAGTACCGCAATGTACTGTAGAGAGGCACTAACAGACTGCCAATCACTGCATGTAGTACCGCACTGTACTGTAGAGAGGCGCTACTAGACCACCAATCACTGCATGTAGTACTAAACTGTAGTGTAGGGAGGCGATACTACACTGTGGTGCAGTGATTGGAGGTCTAGTACCGCCTCTCTACAGTACAGTGTGGTACTAAATGCAGCGATTGAGGTTAGTAGGCTTAAGTACAGGCGGACTGATATAGTGAATGGAGGTCTAGTAGCGCCTCCCTACAGTACAGTACGGTACTACATACAGTGATTGGCAGTCTAGTAGCACCTCCCACAGTGCGGTACTACATGCTTTAAAAAATTATATAATCAGATATATCCATTTCATATAAATATCTATATAAACATATACATACAATCCACCCGAAAATGGACTGCACCCGAAAATGGACGGATTTTCGGCGGTTTTAGTATTTTGAAACTTCTGAAAATCCAACCAGCCCATAGACATTAATAGAAAAAAAAAAGACCTGCAGCCTACACAGCTCGGTTTTTTTTTTTTTACGCTCACTTTCTGGCATCACAGATTAAGAAGGAACATGAAAAAAGAAAATGAGAACCGACCGTGGTTTTTGCAAAAATAGTGACAAAAACATCGGGCGTGCATCGGACTAAAAAACAGCCGCTTTCTGACGGTTTGTTCGATGCTGTGTGGACCGAGCCTTAGGGCTTGTCCCCACGGCACGGGTTCTCACCTGGTTTTTCAGCTGATTTTCGGTTTTGAAAAACCGGTGAAAACTTTTTACATGGGGCTCCATGGAAAACCCGTGCAGCAGTCCCCACTGTATGGATTTTCCACCCAAAAATCATAGAACATGTTCATTCCTACACCCGGTTTTCGGACGGCAGAAGAACATGTCTATGGGAAGGGGGGGAGGGCTAATCGCGGAGAAAAGCCGTGCCCCCGCGGCCATGTGCACGGCCCGAAAACAGGACAAATACCGGTCGGATAAACCAACCGCTATTTGTCCTGTGCCGTGTAAACGGCCCCTTACTGTATAAGATTCAAGGTTAGATACACAAGACTGAGTGTATAAAGAGCAGATATTGTATAATACCCTGTTTCCCCGAAAATAAGACAGTGTCTTATATTAATTTTTGCTCCTAAGGACGAGCTAAGACTTATTTTTAGGGGATGTTTTTTTTCTATGAACAATAATTCACATTTATTGTTGAACAAAACATCAACATGTATTAATATATTGCAGTGATTTCATCACAAACATCAGCATAAGCAGCCAAACTCTGAATTGCATTAAAAAAAATGCACCATGTCTTATTTTCGGGGGTGTCTTATTTTCAGGGAAACAGGGTATGTAAGATTGTTTCACTGTTATTATTAAATTCTATGGGGATAGCAAAAGGAACATAAAGAAACAACAAATAATTCCAGAATAAACAGCAAATGTTACAGAAACACTAAAACAGACAATAACCTCCAGGAATATATTTACCATCCAAGGGCCTCTCAGGTCTCTCCTACAGTCAGTGTGGCCTATAGACTGCTTCTCCAAAAGTGTGCCCCTCAAACAGCTTGCCTGGGTCTTATATACTCAGACCATACCTGTTGAATTGAATTCTCAGCACACCCCCCTCTAATCCGCATCCGTATCAGCCACATCCTGAGGGGGGGAGCAGATACCTATTGTCTTAATTCAATTTAGCACCTGAATGAGATCTGCTGCTTCCAAGACTATGTCTACAGAGCACAGCTTTAGGGTATGTTCACACTGTGTCCTGCGTGCGTGTGAACATCCGTTTTTCTGATGCGTTTCTGGGTCCGTCAGACACATCTAAGGCTATGTGCATATGGCATAATTGCGGGGTGTACAGTACGTCCCGCAATTACGCCGGTGTTTGAGAGCCCGCGCCACGCGTACTCCCGCGGGGGCGGGGGGGTGAGTCGGCCCCATAGACAGTCTCTGCTCGCGGCGCGTAAGCGCCGTGAATATTTTACATGTCATTTATCTCCCCGCATGTACAATATGATCGTATTGTACGCATGGGGAGAGGAGGCATAATCCATAGTTCTCTATGAGAGCTGTGGATTACCGTAATGATTGGGGTACATTTCGCTCATATTAGAGCGCAGTATGGCACGAAATGCGTGGCAAAATGCGCCCCAAAATAAGCCGTGTGAACACAGCCTTACAGTTAGCAGTGAGTTTATCACTGCCGGCAATGAGGAACACGCAGCGGCGTTCACATGAGAGATCGCCGCTGCGTGTTTGCATTGCGCCTGTCGGGTCCGTCTTTTGAATGTGATCCAAGAAATGACATGCAATTCTTGGATCGCAATCGCAAGACGGACCCGACAGGCGCGATGGAAACATGCAGCAGCAATCTCTCATGTGAACGCCGCTGCGTGTTCCTCATTGCCGGCAGTGATAAAGTCACTGCTAATTGTTAGATGCATCTGACGGACCCAGAGACGCATCAGAAAAGCGGATGTTCACACGGACACAAGACGCTGTGTGAACACACCCTTACTCTCAGAGTTTCGGCAGATTCAGTATTTTGAATTCGCCGAAAATCCGACGGTACGCTGTGCTGCACAGACAGCAATGAAAACTCCATGTTGTAGTCTATGCAGCACGGAATTTATACCGTTGTGTTTAACCACTTACCGACATTGGATGTGTATGTCCTGATGCCGGTAAGGGGCGTTGTAGTGGGATCGCTAATTGCAGCTAACATCCGGCAGTTATGAAATGGACGGAACCTCAAAGGAGCTCTACATCCTTGTGCAGGGGCGTAGCAATAGGGGGTGCAGACAGGGCCGGGACAATGGGTAGGCTAGGGTAGGCGACCGCCCAGGGCGCCACTTCATCCCAGGCAGAAAAGGGGGTGCAAGATGGCATGGAGTGGGCTGAATTTTCCATTTGGAGGGAGGGGGGGCGCTTTGTGCCTTATTTGCCTAGGGCACCAGAATACCTTGTCTCAGCCCTGGGTGCAGAGATAGCAGTTGCTACCAGGCCCTGCAGCCTGAAGGGGCCTAAAAGTCCTCCTGCCACATAGGAAGACACCAGTAGTATAATAAGCACATAATAGTTGGGGGGCCCAATTTAACTTTTTGCATTGTTCCCAAGAGCTTCAAGTTACGCCTCTGTCCTTGTGGAGTCTCCAAATTATCCAAAGATATAAAGGTGCACCGAGAAAGAGATCACACCAAACACCCATGTTGGTCTGAATACCATTTCTGTCTTTATTCTCAAAATGGCAGGTTTTTATACTGTTGAAGGTTAGAAGATAAGAAAGCATCACATGAGCAGAGCTATGTTACATCTTTATTTGGGGTATACTCCCTGTAACTCAGGAATGTCTGAACACGGGGCGTAACCTCAGAGGAGGCGCATCTTGGATTATACGGTGGTTTCTCTACAAGCACATTATGTGGCAGCCATTTTGTTAACACATTAGAGAGTGTATGGTTACACAGGCAGCTTTTACGTGCCATAATATAAAGACATATGAGGTGTTATACTAACTAATACATTAAAATGGAGACATGAAGAATCACACATATAGAATCTTTGTTCCCATCCACAACAGTTACAGCGCGGGAGGGCGCCAGTGCCCTCCGCTGTTTAACCCCTTAGATTATGCGGCAAAGATGGCCACAGTGTCTAAATCAATGAGAAACGGTGCCGCACACCGTTCCTCACTGCGTTCGGAGCGCCCGCAGCGAGATCGCCGAGTCCCGATCGGTGAACATGGCAGCTGGAAGCCTCGTGAAGGTTCCTATCACTGCCATGTTTTCAATTTCCCCAGAAGGGGAAACCGCCTTCTTTGTATACCCTAATGCATTAGCAAGTAGAAATGATCAAGCCCCCTAGTGGTGAAGCGCCTTAGCGAGACTCAAAGTAAAAAATTAAAAAAAAAAAATTTTTAGCCTATGTTCACACAGCGTAATTGCGGTGCGCATTTCGCGTCGTATTTGCGCTTTTATTCATAGTGAGATACGTGCCGCAATTATGGTAATCCATAGTTCTCACAGAGAACTATGGATTATGCCTCCTCTCCTCGGGCGTACAATACGATCATATTGTATGCTCGGGGAGAGTAGTGACAATCTATTGAGCCAGCGGGCTGCCGGCCCCAGCACGCCTCGGGAGTAGGTGCTGACCAGCGCAATTCCCAAACACCTGCCGTAATTGCGGTGCATACTGTACGGCCCGCAATTACGGTGAGTGAACATAGCCTTAAAGTGTAAAAAAAAATATTAAAAGTTCAAATAACCCCCCTCCCCCTTCGCCATTTTACAAATAAAAAAAATAGCACATATAGCATAAAAAATAAATAGTTCCCCATATTTGGTGCTGCCATGTTTGAAAAAATCCGATCTATTAAAATGAACACCGTAGAAGAAAAAAAATTCCAAATGCCAAAATGGCGTTTTTTGTTCATTTCACGTCCTGTAAAAATTGGAATAAATTTAATCAAAATTCGCATGTTTTCCAAACTGGTGGCAATAAATGCACTTCAGCCGCAAAAAAAGGCCGCCGTAGGTAGAAGTACAAAAATGTTATTGGTCGCATAAAATGACGCTGCGCAAATTCCAAGAATAGAAAATGTTTGGAATTTTTATTTACGGAAACCGTACATCTTTGGTATCGCTGCATTTGTACCTAATCTATAAAGGGGGCCCTGGCTACCTAATCTATAAAGGGGGCCCTGACTACCTAAGCTATAAAGAGCGCCCTGACTACCTAATCTATAAAGAGGGCCCTGGCTACCTAATCTATAAAGGGGGCCCTGGCTACCTAATCTATAAAGAGGGCCCTGGCTACCTAATCTATAAAGGGGGCCCTGACTACCTAATCTATACAGGGGGCCCTGGCTACCTAATCCTAAAGGGGGTGGCCCTGACTACCTAATCTATAAAGTGGGCCCTGACTACCTAATCTATAAAGGGGGCCCTGACTACCTAATCTATAAAGCGGGCCCTGACTACCTAATCTATAAAGAGGGCCCTGACTACCTAATCTATAAAGATGGCCCTGACTACCTAATCTATAAAGAGGGCCCTGACTACCTAATCTATAAAGGGCGCCCTGGCTACCTAATCTATAAAGGGCACCCTGGCTACCTAATCTATAAAGGGCGCCCTGGCTACCTAATCTATACAGGGGGCCCTGGCTACCTAATCTATACAGGGGGCCCTGGCTACCTACTTAATATATAAAGGGGGCCCCAGCTACCTACCTAATATATAAAGGGGGCCCTGGTTACCTACATAATATATAAAGGGGGCCCTGGCTACCTACCTAATGTATAAAGGGGGCCCTGACTACCTGCCTACTATGTAAAGTGGGCCCTGACTACTTGCCTACTATGTAAAGGGGGGCCCTGACTACTTGCCTACTATGTAAAGGGGGTACTGACTACCTGCCTACTATGTAAAGGAGGCCCTGACTACTTGACTACTATGTAAAGGGGGTACTGACTACCTGCCTACTATGTAAAGGGGGCCCTGACTACTTGCCTACTATGTAAAGGGGGTACTGACTACGTGCCTACTATGTAAAGGGGGTACTGACTACCTGCCTACTATGTAAAGGGGGCCCTGACTACTTGCCTACTATGTAAAGGGGGTACTGACTACTTGCCTACTATGTAAAGGGGGTACTACTTGCCTACTATGTAAAGGGGGGCCCTGACTACTTGCATACTATTTAAAGGGGGCCCTGACTACCTAATCTATAAAGGGGGCCCTGACTACCTAATCTATAAAGGGCGCCCTGGCTACCTAATCTATACAGGGGGCCCTGGCTACCTAATCTATACAGGAGGCCCTGGCTACCTAATCTATACAGGGGGCCCTGGCTACCTACTTAATATATAAAGGGGCCCCCAGCTACCTACCTAATATATAAAGGGGGCCCTGGCTACCTACCTAATGTATAAAGGGGGCCCTGACTACCTGCCTACTATGTAAAGGGGGTACTGACTACCTGCCTACTATGTAAAGGAGGCCCTGACTACTTGCCTACTATGTAAAGGGGGCCCTGACTACTTGCCTACTATGTAAAGGGGGTACTGACTACTTGCCTACTATGTAAAGGGGGTACTGACTACTTGCCTACTATGTAAAGGGGGTATGAACTTACCTGCCTACTATTAAAGGGGGCCCTGACTACTTGCCTACTATGTAAAGGGGGCACTGACTACTTGCCTACTATGTAAAGGGGGTACTGACTACCTGCCTACTATGTAAAGGGGGCCCTGACTACCTGCCTACTATGTAAAGGGGGCCCTGACTACCTGCCTACTATGTAAAGGGGGCCCTGACTACTTGCCTACTATGTAAAGAGGGTACTGACTACTTGCCTACTATGTAAAGGGGGTACTACTTGCCTACTATGTAAAGGGGGTACTGACTACTTGCCTACTATGTAAAGGGGGCCCTGACTACTTGCCTACTATTTAATGGGGGCCCTGACTTGTTTGCTACTCTTTAAAGGGGGCCCTGACTACTTGCATACTATATAAAGGGGGCCCTGACTATTTGCCTACTATTTAAAGGGGGCCCTGACTATTTGCCTACTATGTAAAGGGGGCCCTTACTACCTCCAGCCTACATAACTGAGACTCACCAACACTTACCTACAGCCTACCCACCCGTAGCCTACTTATCTACCTTACTTGGACCTACCCACCAACCTACCTGGAGCCAGCCTACCAACTTATCCAGTGTGGGTCTATCTACCTAAATAGTGCCTATCTAGCTATCTGGGGCCTTGCCCATTTGCCTACCTACCTACCTTGTAATATAATTGTCAGGGGAGTAGCCCATAGTTGTAGCATTATCTCCAGGGGGTTAGTTCCCTCCTCACCCTCCAACCCCTTAGGATACTAGGCCTCTAAGTTATGGCTTGTACACGCTCTCCCACCCCTGGGAAGTTTGTACAGAGGCGGGAATAGTTAAAGAGATGCTGGAAAAGTGAGGATTCGAAGATATTTGTGTGTAAATTCTGCAGGGTTGAGTTGTGGCCGGGACAAGTCATCATGGTGGTCTGGAACGGATGTAGAAGAAAAGGGAATAAGAACGACTCATAAGAGAAGAGAACGACTCATCAGATGTCTCCGGTGAGTCCCTGATGTCAGGGGTTATTTTACTTCTATACTGGATCAATGCTGTATTCACTGTAACGTGATGTGAGAGGTGCAGTGACATCCGTCTGCTCCAGGGCCCCATACACAGTAGGGTTAGCAGAGGTGCTGTGACATCCATCTGCTCCAGGGCCCCATACACAGTAGGGTTAGTAGAGGTGCAGTGACATCCGTCTGCTCCAGGGCCCCATACACAGTAGGGTTAGTAGAGGTGCAGTGACATCCGTCTGCTCTGGGGCCCCATACACAGTAGGGTTAGCAGAGGTGCGGTGACATCCATCTGCTCCGGGGCCCCATACACAGTAGGGTTAGCAGAGGTGCAGTGACATCCGTCTGTTCCGAGGCCCCATACACAGTAGGGTTAGCAGAGGTGCAGTGACATCCGTCTGCTCCGGGGCCCCATACACAGTAGGGTTAGCAGAGGTGCAGTGACATCCGTCTGCTCCGGTGCCCCATACACAGTAGGGTTAGCAGAGTTGAAGTGACATCCATCTGCTCCGGGGCCCCATACACAGTAGGGTTAGCAGAGGTGCAGTGACATCCATCTGCTCCGGGCCCCATACACAGCAGAGCTAGCAGAGGTGCAGTGACATCCGTCTGCTCTGGGGCCCCATGCACCGTAGGGTTTGCAGAGGTGCGGTGACATCCATCTGCTCCGGGGTCCCATACACAGTAGAGTTAGCAGAGGTGCAGTGACATCTGTCTGTTCCGAGGCCCCATCCACAGTAGGGTTAGCAGAGGTGCATGGACATCCGTCTGCTCCGGGGCCCCATACACAGTAGGGTTAGCAGAGGTGCAGTGACATCCGTCTGCTCCGGTGCCCCATACACAGTAGGGTTAGCAGAGTTGAAGTGACATCCATCTGCTCCGGGGCCCCATACAGTAGGGTTAGCAGAGGTGCAGTGACATCCGTCTGCTGTGGGACCCCATACACAGTAGGGTTAGCAGAGGTGCAGTGACATCCGTCTGCTCCGGGGCCCCATACACAGTAGGATTAGCAGAGGTGCAGTGATATCCGTCTGCTCCGGGGCCCCATACACAGTAGGTTCTCTGTTGTGTTAGACACGCGTCTGATCGCCCCTGGGGTCATTATGGCAGTGAGCTGCTCTCCTGTGTCCTCCGCCCTCTTGCACCTAGCGGCCGTTCCCCTCTCACATCTATGGCGCGTGGTTTCTGCAGTTTCCACGTCTCTTGCTCACAATAGCACCATTTCTCCACTCACGATACTTTCACCTCAGCAGCCGCCAACTGACACCCCGCACCGACAGCCAATGATCATCCCAACTCCGACACATTGCCCCTTTTATCCATGACAGCAATGAGCTATATGTGTGCAAATAGCCAATCATATCTTCTATACCCACCAAGCCAGCGCACCACACAGCACTTCCATCATGAGCTACGAGCTGCCGAAAGCAGCATAATAATGCTGGTCATAATAATGTGACTGGACCTTGTAGGCAGTATTGTGCCTCCACACCTCACCGTACCCTCTTCTGCTACTGCAACTCTTCACTAGCAGTAGATCGAGGGAGCTTCTGGTCAGAGAGGTTCTGCAGCAGCTGTGGGTACAAGGAGTAATGCACCATCCTCTGTCCATTAAGAGTATTAGAGAACAGGACCAGTATGGAGGGGCTCCAGCTGTGAACAGTTCATTCATATAATCATGGAGCTCATCATTGACAAGGGGGCGGGGCTGTCAGGTGGGCACAAAACCATCCACTAGACAACCCACCAAAAGCCACATGGGCTGGAGAGGAGGCACTTCCTGTCAGAATAATGTCACATGATAGATCACATGACCCCCATCAGCCAATCAGCTGCTCTGAATACAGTCATGTGGTGCAGTCTGAGTCCTGCAGTGTATATGATCACATGACCCTGTTCTGAGCTGCTGATTGGCTGAGGGATCATGTGAGGCCTCCACAGGCTCCTCCACAGCCAGGACCAGGGGCCATTTAGGGGGTGTAATTATAGCCTCTTATACAACTCTAACTGGGGACTCATGAATATTCAATACAGACTCCGCCCCCGCCCAGCACATGCCATTTTGTGTATTCTTCTACATGCTGACACCCGATTGGTCCTTAATGTGGCCTTATATCTACTGCTGAGTAACAGCGACTCTGATTGGTTCTTAATGTGGCTTTATATCCACTGCTGAGCAAGAGCGACTCTGATTGGTCCTTAATGTGGCCTTATAGCTACTGCTGAGTAACAGCAACTCTGATTGGTCCTTAATGTGGCCTTATATCTACTGCTGAGTAACAGCGACTCTGATTGGTTCTTAATGTGGCTTTATATCCACTGCTGAGCAAGAGCGACTCTGATTGGTCCTTAATGTGGCCTTATAGCTACTGCTGAGTAACAGCAACTCTGATTGGTCCTTAATGTGGCCTTATATCTACTGCTGAGTAATAGCGACTCCGATTGGGCCAAGCTCAAACTGAACTGAGACGACACAGCATTGAAATTTTGTCAAGAATTTATTATTTCATTACATCATTTCCTCTTTAAATAAAGAAAACCATTTTTAAAAACCGTCATTTTCTGCCGTTGTAGTGTTCCCCGCCCTGTGCTCAGAATATGGGGGCCAATCCCATCCTGGTCAAACAATCAACCAAGCAGCCCGAAGGGGATAAGAGCCGCTGGGGTTAGTGTCCTATTTAATGAAGGGGGCGGCTGGGGCGTGAAAAAAAGTCGCCATTTTACCGCAACTCGCTCCGGCGTCTTGGGCAAGGGTCACCGACGACATTTCTTCATAAACTACATTTTGACAGAACGGGGAGAGCTGCGCCCTACACAGCAATGCACGGAGTCCTAGCTATAAAGTGTATCCATGTTGCACTGTAGAGTTGCACCATTTTACAGCGATGCTGTAAAGTGATTCCTAGCTATAAGTCTATGGCATCTTTGTGGGCAGCGACTGTCAGTGCTACGCTTATGACCCTGTATGTACTATCAGGCGCATCACCCCAAAAGTATAAGGAGACCCAGGAAGGGGCAATCTTCGAGTCGTATTCTGGCAATGGATTTTTTATTGAAGCCGCTATTAGGGTTAGTCACCCATATTGGGCGTCAACCAATATGGTCCCCATCTATGAACCCACAGCGTCACTAATTGGCGTTACACCCCTGTATATAGCGAGCACTGACTGATCTGGAAACCAATGGAAGCGTTGATGGCGGCCATTTTGGATTTCACCCAGAGATAGAGGAGAATCAGGTGACGAGTCGAGAACTGGATGTAGTGATCTTATTCCCCGACACTGATATTCCTCGGCAATGTAGCGCTCACAATGTGCTAAGGGGACGGTCACACGCTGCATTTTTTCCATGATGCTTATTCCACGTTGGGAAAACAATCAGCACCATATAAATCACGTCGCCGATTCCCCATAGACAAAAAACATTCTAGCAGTGAGACTGTCCTTGTTGCCCATAAAGGGGGATATTTCTCCCTGGGGAAAGCACCATGGAGGTGTGTAGAGTTTTGATTTGCCTTTTTACCCTCTACTAAGCATCTGTAAATCACAAGGCATTATGGAAAGGAGCTAGGAAGCTCAAGCGCCCTCTATTGGATGTAACAAATCCTCAATTTGCACTTGAGCTTCCCAGCTCCTTTCCCATAATGTCTTGTGATATGCAGATGCTTAGTAGAAGGCAAAAAGGCAATCTCAAAACACTACACACCTACATGGTGCTCTCCCCAGGGAGAGATATTCCCCTTTCTGAGCCACTCATTGCCTCCCACCCAGCCATTATCGCTTTGCACTGATGAGTGGCAAAACCCTGAAACAGTTGTATGCAGATGAGTGATACTGGCTGCTTGGGTGGGGTGCACCCCCCAAGAAGTGATGTTCCCCTTTCTTAGCCAATCATTGCCTCCCACCCAGCCAGCCAGTATCGCTCTGTTCTACACTAATGAAAGGCAAAACCCCGAAACGGCTGTCTGTAGATGAGTGATACTGGCTTGGCTAATATCCCTTTTGCTTCTTAAAGATTCCGTGAATCAGAAACAAACTGAGTATTTGTTACATCCGACAGAGGGCGCATGTGCTTCCCAGCTCCTTTCCCAGAATGCCTTGTGACTTGTTGCCCATAGCATCCAATAGAGCTCATAGCAACCAGAGTCCAGCTTTCATTTCATATAGTACTCTGGAAAAATTAAAGCTGCGCTCTGATTGGTTAATATGATCCCGGATTGGTTGCTATGGGCAACAGACAGTCTTACTGTTAGACGGTTTTCATACATAAGGCCCATAGTGTTGGAATCCGAGTTAACATGGCGACCTAACCCCTATGGTTACATTCACAAGAATATTCGGCTGCGTCTGTGTCGGGTAACTGGATTACACAGGAGGACCAGGGACGTACCTGAGTTATATGGAGACTGGGGCTGTTCCCTATAGGGAGCTTGAGACCGTCATGGCGACCGTCATGGTGGCACATCACCGACAAAGTGCAGGAGAAGAGATAGGCTGTCAGCCTGGCCGCCGACCCCCTTGTGAAGAGGATATCCCAGCCCCCTACTACCAATATATATGTATATACACCGCAATTCACACATGCAGGCTGGCGCCCGTGCCACGCTCACAGCCGCACACACAAGGCTGGCACAGAACAATATACGCTGTCACATGGCACATCAAGCGGGCACTAAACGGACAATTATATACAGCCTGGCACGTGGTAGTGTAGATTGCCTTACAGATGGGCCACAGATTGAGATACAATGTGGGGGCATCGGCACCAGCCCCTCTGGAATGTGGATGATCGAAGAAGAGATTGAACTTCAGCCCGGATCGCCCCCACCGCAGAGAACTGTATGGGGGGCAGGGAGAAGGAAGCCGTCCCATGATTTGGTTGGGAACCAAAACTAGAGGCAAAAAGAACAAACACAATTTAATAATCCATAAAAAATATCTACAATAAATACATAGTCATTTATTACATATATATTTACATCCTGTATTATCCTCCAGAGCTGCGCTCACTATTCTGCTGGTGCAGTCACTGTGTACATACATTACTTATCCTGTACTGATCCTGAGTTACATCCTGTATTATATACTCCAGAGCTGCGCTCACTATTCTGCTGGTGCAGTCACTGTACATACATTACTTATCCTGTACTGATCCTGAGTTACATCCTGTATTATCCTCCAGATGCTGCGCTCACTATTCTGCTGGTGCAGTCACTGTACATACATTACTTATCCTGTACTGATCCTGAGTTACATCCTGTATTATCCTCCAGAGCTGCACTCACTATTCTGCTGGTACAGTCACTGTACATACATTACTTATCCTGTACTGATCCTGAGTTACATCCTGTATTATCCTCCAGAGCTGCGCTCACTATTCTGCTGGTGCAGTCACTGTACATACATTACTTATCCTGTACTGATCCTGAGTTACATCCTGTATTATCCTCCAGAGCTGCAGTCACTATTCTGCTGGTGCAGTCACTGTACATACATTACTTATCCTGTACTGATCCTGAGTTACATCCTGTATTATCCTCCAGAGCTGCGCTCACTATTCTGCTGGTGCAGTCACTGTACATACATTACTTATCCTGTACTGACCCTGAGTTACATCCTGTATTATACCCCAGAGCTGCACTCACTATTCTGCTGGTGCAGTCACTGTGTACATACATTACTTATCCTGTACTGATCCTGCTTCTCATGAATTTAGGAACAAATCACTTCAGCCTCCTGCAGTCTGACTCTACAGAGGAGGATAAAGATGGAGCCACTCACCCGTCACTCATCAATCCCAATGGAACAGGAATCTGGCCCAAGCGCTGCAATCAATAAAGAGAAATGACATTAGAATAGATTGTAAAAAAAAAAAAAAAAGAGCGACCACATCACACAGAACAGACAGGGGGCGCTATGAGCGGTCACTGCCAATATGAACATACACCAGACCTGTAAATCAAACCAAACCTCCCCTCACAGTCAGATGTGTGGGGGCGATGACGAGCACCAAGGTTGTTTCCTCTCCTGTCCCCTCATTAATATGGCCGTATGGCGGGTTCTTATATGAAGACACAACATATACTGGGATCATACATACGACCACTTAAGTCTCAGACACTGGGAGACCAGGATTTTGGGACATTCTCAGATTGGCTGGATGTAAGCAGGTATATAGTGCTGGGACTTCCAGCTGTGGAGGGAGAAGGGGATCTGCTTCACCAAAAGTCTGGAAATAGAGAGCAGGACACGGGACAACGATTGTAGGGCACCACTTCATCTCAGGCAGGAAGGGGGCAAAAAGAGGTAGCGAGAGGCTGAATTTTACATTGAGGGGGCGCTATAGGCCTTATTTGCCGAGGGCACCAGAGTACATTATCCTATTCCCGTTAGACATAGGTTTAAGCATATTCTCAGATTGGCTGCGTGTAAGCAGGTGTATAGTGCTGGGATTTCCGGCTGGGGAGGGGAAGGAAGAGCTGCTTTACTGATAGTCTGGACACAGAGAGGAAAACTATTTGGTATAATCCCGAATTTACTGGATGTAAGCAGCTATGCTGGAACTTCAGCTGGTGGAGAGAGATCTGCTTTATGTATAGTCTGGACACAGAGAGACAAAGATTTCGGGACACTCCCTGATTGGCTGGATGTAAGCAGGGATTCAGTGCTGGGACTTCCAGCTGGGGAGGGAGAAGGAGAATCTGCTGTCTTCAGACAGACAAGGATTTTGGGACAATCACTGATTATACCTGCTTACACCCAGCCAAATCAGAGAATGTCCCAAAATCCATGTCTCTGTGTCCAGACTATACATAAAGCAGATCCTCCTTCTCCCTCCCCAGCTGGAAGTCCCAGCACTAAATCCCTGCTTACATCCAGCCATAGTGCTGGGACTTCATGCTGGGATGGGAGAAGGAGGATCTGCTGTGTTCATAGTCTGGACACAGACAAGGATTTTGGGACAATCACTGATTATACCTGCTTACATTCAGGCCAATCAGAGAATGTCCCAAAATCCATGTCCCTGTGTCCAGACTATACATAAAGCAGATCCTCCCTCCCACTCCCCAGCTGGAAGTCTCAGCACTATATACCTGCTTACATCCAGCCATAGTGCTGGGACTTCCAGCTGGGGAGGAGAAGGAGGATCTGCTTTGTCCATAGTCTGGACACAGAGTTGGCTGCACGGCCGCACACGGACACTACTTCCCATACACTCTGCCACCTCGATACAGAGATGTTCATCACTCAGAGCAGGTTCTCACCCGAGACATCTTGGGCCTCGTCCTCCTTCATCTCCTGAGGCTCTGGGCTATCGATGGGCTCGTCAATCTGAGACCGTGATCGGGACCCTGTGGGGATAGCGCCCGTTATATGTGGCGGTGTATAATTATAACCTGGCAGCAGAGGTCGCAGGACGGCGGCTTCTTACCTCGATGAGCCGAGACGATCTCCGGAGTGTCCGCAGAGGAGATATTCTACAAGACAGCGCAGAGTTACACAGCAGCACAGAGTTACACAGCAGCACAGGACACCGCGGCATAGAGGCCATAGCTCCACCCCAAATCACTGGTGTCCTCTGCACCCACCTCCCTCTGTCCGGGACAGAAAGGCAAATTTACATAAACCCTCAGCCCTTAACTGTAACTCAGTTTACAAGAAGTCCTACTAAAATTGGGACTACGCTGTGGCCAAGCTGAGCGGAAAGAAAACCTCCTCTCTATCCGCTCCTATAGGTCAATACCCCACAAATCCAACTGTACTGGGAACTCCCATAGAACAGAATGGAGAACACAGCGCTCCCCTGTACTGGGAACTCCCATAGAACAGAATGGAGAACACAGCGCTCCCCTGTACTGGGAACTCCCATAGAACAGAATGGAGAGAACACAGCGCTCCCCTGTACCGGGAACTCCCATAGAACAGAATGGAGAGAACACAGCGCTCCCCTGTACCGGGAACTCCCATAGAACAGAATGGAGAACACAGCGCTCCCCTGTACTGGAACCCATAGAACAGAATGGAAACACAGAGCTCCCCTGTACTGGGAAATCCCATAGAACAGAATGGAGAACACAGCGCTCCCCTTTGGTGTGAACTCACATAGAACAGAATGGAGAGAACACAGCGCTCCCCTGTACTGGGAACTCCCATAGAACAGAATGGAGAACACAGTGCTCCCCTGTACTGGGAACTGCCATAAAACAGAATGGAGAACACAGCACTCCCCTGTACCGGGAACTCCCATAGAGAGAATGGAGAACACAGCGTTTCCCTGTACTGGGAAACTCCCATAGAACAGAATAGAGAACACAGCACTCCCCTGTACTGGGAACTCCCATAGAGGAGAATGGAGAACACAGCAGTCCCCTGTACTGGGAACTCCCATAGAGGTGAATGGAGAACACAGCGCTCCCTATACCGGGAACTCACATAGAACAGAATGGAGAAAACAGCGCTCCCCTGTACTGGGAACTCCCATAGAACAGAATGGAGAACACGGGCTCCCCAGAACCGGGAACTCCTATAGAACAGAATGGAGAGAACACAGCGCTCCCCTGTACTGGGAACTCCCATAGAACAGAATGGAGAACACAGCGCTCCCCTGTAGTGGGAACTCCCATAGAACAGAATGGAGAACACAGCGCTCCCCTGTACCGGGAACTCCCATAGAACAGAATGGAGAACACAGCGCTCCCCTGTACTGGGAACTCCCATAGAACAGAATGGAGAACACAGCGCTCCCCTGTACTGGAAACTTCCATAGAACAGAATGGAGAACACAGCGCTCCCCTGTACTGGGAACTCCCATAGAACAGAATGGAGAACACAGCGCTCCCCTGTACTGGGAACTCCCATAGAACAGAATGGAGAACACAGCGCTCCCCTGCACTGGGAACTCCCATAGAGGAGAATGGAGAACACAGCGCTCCCCTGTACTGGGAACTCCCATAGAACAGAATGGAGAACACAGCGCTCCCCTGTACTGGGAACTCCCATAGAACAGAATGGAGAACACAGCGCTCCCCTGTACTGGGAACTCCCATAGAACAGAATGGAGAGTGGTGTGCATACTTGATCCACTCTTCTTTCTGCTCCTATCAGACATTGATGGCTTGTCCTATCGATATATAATTAGTCTATGGTAGGAGCAGCCCTTTATTTCGCCCCCATTACCCACCTCTATCTGTGAGGAGTCTCTGCTGAGGGATCCAAGCAGCGCCGGCCTCTCGCTGTCACAGACCCCGGTCACCTCCTCGTCCTCTTCATGGATGGGAGAGGAGGGGGACCGCAGACCACTGCGGGAGGACGGACGGCAAAGGGTTTACATAGAGCAAGACACCTCAGTGTTATAGACAGGGGACAGCAGCTAGGGGGCGCTCTCACCTGTCAGGAGTCTTCACGTGCTTGCTCTTCTGATGAGAGTTGTCTGGAGGCCCCCGGGCAGGAAGACCCTCACTGTAAGGGATCTCCTCGTATAGGGGGGCACTGGCCGGGGGGGACCGGAGGCCATTCAGAGCCTCTAGCAGGGAGATGGGCTCAAACCCTGGAGGGATGTTATCTGCGCCCTACAAAATGAAACAGGAATATGATGACAGATCTATAACACACACCGCCACGTCACTGCAGACCACCACGCCACACCACTGCATACCGGCCAACCCGCCATTGCATAATGCCACGCCATTGCATACCGTCACACCACGCCACTGCATACCGCCACACCATGCCATTGCATACTGCCACGCCATTGCATACCGCCACACCATGCCATTGCAGACAGGCCAATACACCACTGCACCCCGCCACACCACGCCATTGCATAGTGCCACTGCAGACCGCCACACCATTGCAGACAGGCCAACACACCACTGCACACCGCCACGCCACTGCACACCGCCACGCCACTCAATAACGGCCAACACGCCATTGCATACTGCCACCGTACACCGCCACACCACTGCATACCGGCCAACCCGCCATTGCATAATGCCACGCCATTGCATACCGTCACACCACGCCACTGACATACCGCCACACCTATGCATTCATACTGCCACGCCATTGCATACCGCCACACCCATGCCATTGAGACAGCCCCAAAATACCCACGCCACTAACCGCCACAACACGCCATTGCATAATGCCCACGCCATTGCATTACTGTCACACCACGACCTGCATACCGCCAACCATGCCATGCATACTGACCAGCCACCTGACACATACGCCACACCCACGCCATTGCAAGTGCCACTGCAGACGCCACACCATTGCAGACAGGCCAACACACCACTGCACACCGCCACGCCACTCAATAACGGCCAACACGCCATTGCATACTGCCACCGTACACCGCCACACCACTGCATACCGCGCACACCATGCCACTGCACACCATCGAATACTGGCCATTGCATACCGCGCACACCATGCCACTGTACACCGCCACTCTACTACATACCGCCAGCGCATACCGCCACACCACTGCATACCGCCACTCCACTACATACTGCCACGCCACTGAATACCGGCCAACACGCCATTGCATACCGCCACTGCACACCACCACGCCATGCCACTGCACACCACCAAATACTGGTCATTGCATACCGCCAGGCCATGCCACTTCACACCGCCACTCTACTACATACCGCCCGCGCATACCGCCACGCCCCTTACAGAGTTGTCATCGTGGTCCAGCGTCTGGGCCAGTACAGGGCTGAGGAGATGGGCGGCAGTGGTCCTGGCTTCCTCCGCACCGCACGGATCTGCAGCAGGGCGCGGAAAGCTGCAAAATATACCACATACTCCAAATGACCCGAGAGCACCGGCTGGGGATATACGTGTAGGTGGGGGTTATAGAATAGAAAAAAATATTCAGCTACTACATGATATTACTAGTAAATCCGCTCTCCTGTAGCTGCATACAGGGTTTCTGGCTGATGCAACCGTCTCTGGTTAGATCTGACTGTAAATCATCCCCATAGACCACAATAGAAAATCCGACTGTAAACCGTCCCCATAGACCTCAATAGAAAATCCGACTGTAACCAGTGCCCCATAGACCTCAATAGAAAATCCGACTGTAACCAGTGCCCCATAGACCTCAATAGAAAATCCGACTGTAACCAGTGCCCCATAGACCTCAATAGAAAATCCGACTGTAACCAGTGCCCCATAGACCTCAATAGAAAATCCGACTGTAAACCCTCCCCATAGACCTCAATAGAAAATCCCACTGTAAACCCTCCCCATAGACCTCAATAGAAATCCACTTAAACCTCCCCTAGACGCAATAGAAAATCACTGTAACCAGTGCCCCATAGACCTCAATAGAAAATCCTACTGTAACCAGTTCCCCATAGACCGCAATAGAAAATCCAACTGTAACCAGTGCCCCATAGACCGCAATAGAAAATCCATTCAAAAAAAGAACTTGGAACATGCTCTATAATCCAGCATATCTCACTAGAAAACGGTGGATTATAGAACTGGCCAGAAACTGAACGCAAAATCTGCACAAAAAAAAAAAAACCCAAACACTGATATAACAGAATCCGACAGTATAATACAATGACCGTGTAGACGTAGCCGGCACCACTGTGCACCTAGAAGCAGTTTCTAATGAACTATAGCAAAAAAAACTAAAAACACACACACAAAAAATGGTCAATTAAACTTGCCTGCCCTAGCTGAGGAAAAAACAGAAAAAGTAAAAAAAAAAAAAAAAGAAAAAAAAAAAAGAAAAAGACTGTGTATATACACTCACCGGCCACTTTATTAGGTACACCTGTCCAACTGCTCGTTAACACTTAATTTCTAATCAGCCAATCACATGGCGGCAACTCAGTGCATTTAGGCATGTAGACATGGTCAAGACAATCTCCTGCAGTTCAAACCGAGCATCAGTATGGGGAAGAAAGGTGATTTGAGTGCCTTTGAACGTGACATGGTTGTTGGTGCCAGAAGGGCTGGTCTGAGTATTTCAGAAACTGCTGATCTCCTGGGATTTTCACACACAACCATCTCTAGGGTTTACAGAGAATGGTCCGAAAAAGAAAAAAACATCCAGTGAGCGGCAGTCTGTGGGCGGAAATGCCTTGTTGATGCCAGAGGTCAAAGGAGAATGGGCAGACTGGTTCGAGCTGATAGAAAGGCAACAGTGACTCAAATAGCCACCCGTTACAACCAAGGTAGGCAGAAGAGCATCTCTGAACGCACAGTACGGCCAACTTTGAGGCAGATGGGCTACAGCAGCAGAGACCACACCGGGTGCCACTCCTTTCAGCTAAGAACAGGAAACTGAGGCTCCAATTTGCCCAAGCTCATCGAAATTGGACAGTAGAAGATTGGAAAAAACGTTGCCTGGTCTGATGAGTCTCGATTTCTGCTGCGACATTCGGATGGTAGGGTCAGAATTTGGCGTCAGCAAACATGAAAGCATGGATCCATCCTGCCTTGTATCAACGGTTCAGGCTGGTGGGGGTGGTGTCATGGTGGGGAATATTTTCATGGCACTCTTTGGGCCCCTTGGTACCAATTGAGCATCGTTGCAACGCCACAGCCAACCGGAGAATTGTTGCTGACCATGTCCATCCCTTTATGACCACAATGTACCCAACATACTGATGGCTACTTTCAGCAGGATAATGCGCCATGTCATAAAGCTGGAATCATCCTCAGACTGGTTTCTTGAACATGACAATGAGTTCACTGTACTCAAAAAGGCCTTCACAGTCACCAGATCTCAATCCAATAGATCATCTTTGGGATGTGGTGGAACGGGAGATTCGCATCATGATTGTGCAGCCGACAAATCTGCGGCAACTGTGTGATGCCATCATGTCAATATGGACCAAAATCTCTGAGGAATGCTTCCAGCACCTTGTTGAATCTATGCCACGAAGAATTGAGGCAGTTCTGAAGGCAAAAGGGGGTCCAACCCGTTACTAGCATGGTGTACCTAATAAAGTGGCCGGTGAGTGTATGTGTGTATATAAATAAATATAAATATAAAATTCATTTTATATATTATAAATATATAACTACCGTATAATGATATATATTTTAATATATATATGATATACTATATATAATTATTATAAAGTATATATAAAACACACACATTATATATTTTATATATATATAATATATATATATATATATATATATATAAACACACACACACACACATATATATATATATATATATAACACACACATTATATATTATATATATAAACACACACACACACATATATATATATATATATATATATATATATATATATTATAAAATATATATATATATATATATATAAAATATATACACATATATATATACACATACACACACACACACACACACGGAAAAAAAATTAAAAATCTGCCGTTGCCGTTTATCATATAAAAGAATAGGCCTATACAGGCCGTCCCCGGGTTACGAACGGGATGGGGCCTGTAGGTTTGTTCTTAAGTTGCATTTGTGTGCGAGCCGAAACAGGTAGATGTATTAAAGGTCACTCCAGCACAAAAGGGTTTGTTTTCCGTTTTGGGGGATTTTACATTAGTTTTACCATTTGTGCCCCTGTAAGCTGCGTTTACACAGTAAACACCCAATACCGGTCAGGAAAGGCTTTTTTTTGGCACGCGAGGGTGGGGGACTTTTGTCTGTGGTGTGCGGATTCGTCCATCCCCCTTTGCACTGACATGTTCTCGTTCTGCTGGAAAACTGGGCTGAAGAATGAACATGTTCTATGTTTTTTCGGACCGCTGGCAGTGTCAAAAACCGTCCGGCAGAAAATCCGTGCATTGAGGATCGCTGAACGGATTTTCTGTTAATATCAATGTAAAAGGATGACAGTCGGCTTACGGACGTTCAAATCCGAAAACCAGCTGTAAATCCGGCTGAAAACCAGCGCCGTGGGAACAAGCCCTAAGATTTCACCTCATTTTCACCTCGTGTGCTGCTGTGGCATGCTGGAACTTGTAGTTCCTTAGCTACTATCTGCTGTGGAACATAGAACTACAAGTGCCAGTCAGACAATTAACCTAAGTGGGATGAGATGTAAGTTTGTGTGATAATGTTGTGAGGTGTAAGTTGTGTATGTATATTATATATATGTTTATATATATGTGTTATATAATGTATGTATTATATGTGTGTATATTTCTTTGTGATATATTTTTTTATATGTTTGCATGTGTGTAGTGTGTGCGATGTTCTGATGTATGTGTGTGCATGTGTGGTGTTTATGTGTGCGCATGTGTGCGTGGTTTTGTGGGGCATGTGCGTATGTGTATTGTGCGTATGTTTTGCGTGTGTATATGTGTGCGCATGTGTGCGTGTGTATATGTGTGCGCATGTGTGCGTGTGCGTATGTGTGCGTGCGTATGTGTGCGTGTGCGTATGTGTGCGTGTGCGTATGTGTATGTGTGCGTGTGTATGTATGCATATATGTGTGTGTATACGTATGTATGTATGCATGTGTATGTATGCGTGCGTGTGTATGTATGCGTGCGTGTGTATGTATGCGTGCGTGTGTATGTATGCAGGGGTGTGTATGTGTGTATGTATGTATGTATATATGCGTGCTGTTTTGTGTGTATGTGTATGTATTTTATGTTGTTTTATGTATGAAATGATGTAGGTATGTGTTTATCTCATCTTGTCCATAGCAGTCCAATCTAACAATATATTTTTATTTTCCCACCATATTAAAAAATAAACCACAGGATACCCGACTACCCAACTAGTTTTTTTTGTTGTTGTGTTTTTCTTAGGTCATCCCACCTCCCATAAAAAAAATTAAAAAAAATCATCAAAAAGTCACATCCACTCCAAACTGGTACCAATAAAAGCTGTACCTTGCCTGCGAAAAGAAACGAACCTTTGCACGGCTCCTCCAGAGAAAATCTAGAAAGCTTATTGGTCTCAGGAAAAGCCGATGCAAAGTATTTTTATTTGATTTTTCTTTAAAGTTTTTAGTTTTTTGTAAAATGTGATAAAAACGACATAAATCTGGTATCGCCGGAATCGTGTTGACCCGCAGGATACAGATAGCCGGTCAGTTATTCCTCTTTATCAACACTGTAAAAAACTACCCTGCAATACACTTTACAATCGCATTCCCAGAGAGGTCCCCCCAAGACATTCTATGGTGCATTAAAAAATATCACTTGTCCCGTAAAAACAGGCGCAGTCACGTCGCTCTGCAGACGGAAGATAGAAACGTTGTGGCTCAGGTTCTATAGGGGTTAGGGCCCATTTTAGACAGCGCGGGGATAGGGGGGTGACTCACGCAGCCGGCAGATGGGGCAGTTGTTGGCCTGGTAGCGCAGCGTGTCTGCACAGGTGTTACAGAGGCAGAGGTGGCGGCAGGGCAGGATCAGCGTGTCCCGCAGGTCGGACAGGCACACCACACACTCGTTGCTGTTGTCGCTGTTCTCGTCTTCTGACGGCTGCGGAGACACATGGAGGACAGTAATGCAGACTAGTGCAGGGGGCTTTCCTTAGGACAGCTTATCCACACAGCGGGGGCTAACACTGCAGGATAATTCTGGTACTGCCGCTCGGACTGCACTAGTGAATACAGCCGAGCTGCAGTACCAGGCACAGCCTCATAGAGCAGTGTGGCGCTGTATCTGCGCAGTGCCCCTTCCAGTTCTCTTACCTTCGTCTCCTGATTGTTCTTGTTCTCGATGCCGTAGATTTCCTGCAGCAAATAACTGACCCGATCCACCTGTAATAGACACAGCGGCCGGTCAGTAATGGCAGCCGGCAGAGGCCGCTCCTGGGCAACTGTGCAAACCCCCCGGTCTCCATGTGTCATATACAATACTGGGGGTCTTATAAGGCAGAGGGGGATTTGGGCCCTTTCCGGCTGCAGGGCTGGGTAGTGACTGCCACCCCTGTACCCCCTATAGCTGCACCCTTGTTACAGGGCCCACCCCTGCACCCCCTATAGCTGCACCCCTGTTACAGGGCCCACCCCTGCACCCCCTACAGCTGCACCCTTGTTACAGGGCCCAGTAGTGACTTCGACCCCTGCACCACTATAGCTGCACCCTTGTTACAGGGCCCAGTAGTGACTGCCACCCCTGCACCCTCTATAGCTGCACCCTTGTTACAGGGCCCAGTAGTGACTGCCACCCCTGCACCCTCTATAGCTGCACCCCTGTTACAGGGCCCAGTAGTGACTGCCACCCCTGTACCCTCTATAGCTGCACCCCTGTTACAGGGCCCGGTAGTGACTGCCACCCCTGCACCCTCTATAGCTGCACCCCTGTTACAGGGCCCGGTAGTGACTGCCAAAGCTACACCCCTGGCAGCCGGGCACCAGGTGACCTGATAACACGAGCACAGAGGTCTCTACATTGGCCACTAGCCCTGCTCGATAGGAGAGCAGTTTGACCAAAGTTGCTGCAATATTTGGGGCGTCACGAATTCCATTAAGCTCTATGGGCAAAAAAATTGTCCATGTGTTTTCAGGTTTCTAGAAAGCACCAGCAGCAGCCGAACCCCTCCAAATCGTATAGGAACATCTTGGACAAAGGGCTGGAGTAACGCGAACTCCAACCATAATTCTAGGGTCGGACTAAGCCTAATCCAGATGTGTCCAAGATCTTCCCCAAGGTTAAGTTTGGGGTGGACTTTTTGCCAATTTTGATACAGTTGAAACCAGTAGTTTCCATCCCCTCTATGTAAAGCCCCATCTGCAGTTTTTTCCCTCCCTTCTATATAAAGCCCAATCAGCAGGTTTTTCCCTACCCTATATATAAAGCCCATCTGCAGGTTTTTCCCTCCCTCTATATAAATCCCCATCTGCAGGTTTTTCCCTCCCTCTATATAAAGCCTCATCTGCAGGTTTTTCCCTCACCTCTATATAAAGCCTCATCTGCAGGTTTTTCCCTCACCTCTATATAAAGCCCCATCTGCAGGTTTTTCCCTCCCTCTATATAAAGCCCCATCTGCAGGTTTTTTCCCTCCCTCTATATAAAGCCCCATCTGCAGGTTTTTCCCTCCCTTATATAAGCCCATCGAGTTTTTCCTCCTTATAAAGCCCCATCTGCAGGTTTCTCCCTCCCTTATATAAAGCCCCATCTGCAGGTTTTTCCCTCCCTCTATATAAAGCCCCATCTGCAGGTTTTTCCCTCCCTCTATATAAAGCCCCATCTGCAGGTTTTTCCCTCCCTCTATATAAAGCCCCATCTGCAGGTTTTTCCCTCCCTCTATATAAAGCCCCATCTGCAGGTTTTTCCCTCCCTCTATATAAAGCCCCATCTGCAGGTTTTTCTCTCTGACATGAAATCAGAATAAACCTTCCCCGTTTTAGGTCAATTAGGAACCAAAATTATTTCTTTTTGCCAAATGCAGAAAAATGAGAGAGGGAATTTTTAAGGCATTTTTATTACTTTCTGCAAAGTCAGCAGTTTCCATACACTGGGATTCTCCGCCTTTACACAATTTGGGACCGCCCATATGATGATGTCAGGTCTTTGGAAGCTTCTGATGGTTTATTGGCAACATCTGAGTTAGAGACACAGCTGTGGATGTATTTTATTGCACACCAGAAACACACTGCTTCTGTGTGTAACATCATGGGAAAGTCTAAAGAAATCAGCCAAGATATCAGGAAGAGAATTGTGGACTTGCACAAGTCTGGATCATCCTTGGGGGCAATTTCCAGATCCCTGAAGGAGCCCGTTCATCTGTACAAACAATTATACCCAAGTACCAACAAGATGGGAATGTCCAGCAATTATACCGCTCAGGAAGGTGAATGGTTATGTGTCTCAGAGATGAACGTGCTTTGGTCTGACATGTGCATATCAACCCAAGAACAAAAGCAAAAGACCTTGTGAAGATGCTGGTGGAAGCTGGTGAGATTGTGTCATTATCCACAGTGAAACGAGTACGGTATCAACATGGGCCGAGAGGCCGCTCTGCCAGGAAGAAGCCATTACTCCAAAAGAAAAGCCAATGTTTTGGAGCGGCCACCACAAAGCCCTGAATCCGGTTCAAAATTTACGGTCAAAGCTGAAAAGGCCGGAGCGAGCAAGAGACCCCCAAACATGGCTCAGCGAGCAAGAGACCCCCAAACATGGCTCAGCGAGCAAGAGACCCCCAAACATGGCTCAGCTACACCAGTTCTGTCAGGAGGAAGGGAAACTTCTGACTTTACAGAAAGTTATAAAAATGCCTTAAAAATTCTCTCTCATTCTTCTGCATTTGGCAAATAGAAATAATTTTGGTTCCTAATTGACCTAAAATGGGGAAGG
Source organism: Phyllomedusa bahiana (assembly GCA_025379985.1). NCBI lineage: Eukaryota > Metazoa > Chordata > Amphibia > Anura > Hylidae > Phyllomedusa > Phyllomedusa bahiana. The sequence continues at coordinate 11,092 of JAODAL010005912.1, read as the reverse complement.
TTTATTCTGATTTCATGTCAGTGAGAAAAACCGGCAGCTGGGGCTTTATATAGAGGGAGGGAAAAACCTGCAGATGGGGCTTTATATAGAGGGGATGGAGAAACCTGCAGATGGGGCTTTATATAGAGGAGATGGAGAAACCTGCAGATGGGGCTTTATATAGAGGAGATGGAGAAACCTGCAGATGGGGCTTTATATAGAGGGAGGGAAAAAAACCCGCAGATGGAGCTTTATATAGAGGGAGGGGGAAAAAACCCGCAGATGGGGCTTTATATTGAGGGAGGGAAAAACCTGCAAATTTGGGGGTTTATATAGAGGGGAGAAACCTGCAAATGGCTTTATATAGAAAGGGGAGGGAGACAAACCTGCAAATCGGGGCTTTACTATAGAGGGGGAGGAGCAGAAACCTGCCAAATGGGCTTTATAACAGTGCGATGGAAGAAAACCTGCTAGATGGGGCTTATAATAGAGGATGCTGGAGAAACCTGCAGATGGCTTTGCATATATGAGGGAGGAAAAACCTGCAGATGGAGCTTTATATAGAGGGAGGTAAAAACTGCAGGTTTATGTGCTTTATAGAGAGGGGAGGGAAGAAACTGCAGATGGGGCTTTATTATAGAGGGGAGGGAGAAAACCTGCAAATGGGGCTTTATATAGAGGGGAGGGAGAAAACCTGCAAATGGGGCCTTTATATAGAGGGGAGGGAAGAAACCTGCAAATGGGCTTTATATAGAGGGGAGGGAGAAACCTGCAGATGGGGCTTTATATAGAGGGGAGGGAGAAACCTGCAAATGGGGCTTTATATAGAGGGGAGGGAGAAACCTGCAAATGGGGCTTTATATAGAGGGGATGGAAACTGCAGATGGGGCTTTATATAGAGGGGAGGGAGAAACCTGCAGATGGGGCTTTATAGAGGATGGAAACTGCTGGTTTCAATGGTATACAGCGGCTAGGAATGGACTCCACCATCGTTACGTAGACTTTGTCCAGTCAAGCAGGGGTGCAATCTAAAGGGACTCTTCCATCAGAAAGGAGCACGTTTGTTAAAACCAATATTCCAGGAAAACTAGTTATTTTATAGAATTTCTTGTGGTATTTTTTTTTCATATTTTTTTTCTGAAATAGCAGTTCTGTGCAATCACAAACGCTCTGGCAGAGGGACGGTCTTTGTCCCAGCAGTCAGTCTAGACAGTTGTCATACATCAGGCCCATTACATTGCTCTGTATTAGAGCTAAACCTACGGACATCAAACAAAACATGGAGACCTGCAAAAAAGCATTAATGCTATCTACAATACATGAAAAAAACCTTGAGGTTCTTAGTTCACGTTTTGATCAAAACTGTTTAAGCCACCTGTACTGAGGTCCCGTTGATAGTCGGGGGTGGCTTAAACAGTTTTGATCAAAACGTGAACTAAGAACCTCAAGGTTTTTTTCATGTATTGTAGATAGCATAAACCTACGGACAGACGCATTGGACAGATGTACGGACCGGTGCTCGTGTTACTCACTATCTGCTTCTGTTTCAGAGGTTTCACTGAGAAGCTTCCATCGACGTGCTGCAAAGAAGAGACAAGCGTCAGAGGCGGGATAGAGGCCCGCCCCCCCAGGACCCGAGAGCAGCCGCGGCCCGCCCCCCCCCAGGACCCGAGAGCAGCCGCGGCCCGCCCCCCCCCAGGACCCGAGAGCAGCCGCGGCCCGCCCCCCCTGGACCCGAAAGCAGCCGCGGCCCGCCCCCCCTGGACCCGAGAGCAGCCGCGGCCCGCCCCCCCACGACCCGAGAGCAGCCGCGGCCCGCCCCGCCCCCCAAGACCCGAGAGCAGCCGCGGCCCGCCCCGCCCAGGACCCGAGAGCAGCCGCGGCCCGCCCCGCCCAGGACCCGAGAGCAGCCGCGGCCGCCCGCCCCCCAGACCGAGACAGCCGCGGCCCGCCCCCCCCCAGGACCCGAGAGCAGCCGCGGCCCGCCCCCCCCCCAGGACCCGAGAGCAGCCGCGGCCCGCCCCCCCAGGACCCGAAGCAGCCGCGGCCCGCCCCCCCCAGGACCCGAAAGCAGCCGCGGCCCGCCCCACCCCCAGGACCCGAGAGCAGCCGCGGCCCGCCCCACCCCAGGACCCGAGAGCAGCCGCGGCCCGCCCCACCCACATGACCCGAGAGCAGCCGCGGCCCGCCCCACCCCCAGGACCCGAGAGGCAGCCGCGGCCCGCCCCCCAGGACCGAAGCAGCCGCGGCCCGCCCCCCCCAGGACCCGAAAGCAGCCGCGGCCGCCCACCCCCAGGACCCGAGAGCCGCCGCGGCCCGCCCGCCCCCCAAGACCCGCGAGCAGCCGCGGCCCGCCCCGCCCCCCCAGAGCAGCCGCGGCCCGCCCCCCCCCGGCAAACCCGAGAGCAGTCGCGGCCCGCCCCCCAGGACCCGTGAGCTGCCGCGGCCCCCTCCCCCAGGACCCGAGAGCAGCCGCGGCCCGCCCCGCCCAGGACCCGAGAGCAGCCGCGGCCCGCCCCCCCAGGACCCGAGAGCAGCCCATCCCAGGGACATACAAGCAGTTAAAACCCAGCCCCTCAGACACACAAGTAGGGACGGCCTGAGTTCAGGGGTCACGACCCGGTGTCTCACCTTCTCAAATGCAGCCAAGAGGACGTGAGCGTGTCCAGATCCCTCTGTGTGAAGAAGAGAGGTGTGAACGGCGCCGCACAACACACAGGCTAACCCCGCACCCGCTCAGCACAGTCACTCTCTTACCTCCACCCTCAGCCACCACCGCCTGGATGACCAGAGGGATGACCCCTTTATCCAGGTCAAAGTTCAGCTGGAGAAGAAAGACATCAGCATCAGAGACATCAAGGCAGGGGGCCCGGCCCAGCGACACAGAGAAGGGGGAGGGGGCCCGGCCCAGCGACACAGAGAAGGGGGAGGGGGCCCGGCCCAGCGGCACCGAGAAGGGGGAGGGGGCCCGGCCCAGCGGCACGAGAAGGGGAGGGGGCCCGGCCCAGCGCACCGAGAAGGGGGAGGGGGCCGGCCCAGCGGCACCGAGAAGGGGGGGGGCCCGGCCCAGCGACACAGAGAAGGGGGAGGGGGCCCGCCCAGCGGCACCGAGAAGGGGGGAGGGGGCCCGGCCCAGCGGCACCGAGAAGGGGGAGGGGGCCCGGCCCAGCGACCCAGAGAAGGGGGAGGGGGCACGGCCCAGCGACACGGAGAAGGGGGAGGGGGCCCGGCCCAGCGACACAAAGAATGGGGAGGGGGCCCGGCCCAGCGACACAGAGAAGGGGGAGGGGGCCCGGCCCAGCGACACAGAGAAGGGGGAGGGGGCCCGGCCCAGCGACACAGAGAAGGGGGAGGGGGCCCGGCCCAGCGACACAGAGAAGGGGGAGGGGGCCCGGCACAGCGACACAGAGAATGGGGAGGGGGCCCGGCCCAGCGACACAGAGAATGGGGAGGGGGCACGGCACAGCGACACAGAGAAGGGGGAGGGGGCACGGCACAGCGACACAGAGAATGGGGAGTGGGCCCGGCACAGCGACACAGAGAATGGGGAGGGGGCCCGGCACAGCGACACAGAGAATGGGGAGGGGGCCCGGCACAGCGACACAAAGAATGGGGAGGGGGCCCGGCCCAGCGACACAGAGAAGGGGGAGGGGGCCCGGCACAGCGACACAGAGAATGGGGAGGGGGCCCGGCACAGCGACACAGAGAATGGGGAGGGGGCCCGGCACAGCGACCTATCCTCTGCTGATAGAGAATGGGGAGGGGGCCCAGCATTCGGGAGAACTTATCCTCTATAGATACAGTATAGAAGGGGCCCAGCAGTCGGGGCAGAGCTTGCCCTCTACAGATAGAGAATGGGGAGGGGTACCATGGGGAGGGGGGGGGGAGCTTGCCTTCTACAGAGAGAGAATGGGGAGGGGTCCCAGCAGTTGGGGGCAGAGCTCGACCTCTACAGATAGAGAATGGGGGGGGTCCCAGCAGTCAGGAGGGTCGTCCTTCGCGGTACCCCAGGGATCGGTAGCTCTCACCTCCTCGTCCTTCCAGTCATTGAAGTCAATCTTGAATCCGGGCAGGGAGAAGTGCTGGCTGAGTCCTCGCTTGTAGTACACGGTCTGGGACTGCAGGGCGGGGCTGCGGGGGCTGTACCTGGGCGGGACACAAGTGACCGACAGTTACCACGAGCCGAGACCGGCATCCCTCAGCCTGTCCAGGTCCATGGAGACCCAGCCATGGTTGTACTTACACCGCCATCCCCCCCACAAACTCCTCGCCGGCCTGGCAGTACACCGTAATGGCCACACGGGCGTCGGCGTCAAAGGTGAACTCCAGACCGTACAGGACGCGCGGCTTCCCTCCGTCCTCCATAGGGCTGTCCGCTCCCTCCTTGTACCTGGAATCACAAAACACTCACGCGTCACACAGCGCCGGGAGCGGCCCCAGAGCGACGCCGCGCGGCGACCGTTACCTGACGAGGCGCAGAGAATCCTTCCGGATGTTCACCAGGCTGCGGAGGGTTTTCACCGGCTCGTGGGGGGCTGGAGTCAGGTACGGGAACTGGGGAGGGAGAACGTACGATTATCTACCGGCCGCCACAAAGATCTGAATCTTCACCATTTGCAAGATCTCTGCTTGCTGTCAGTGAGTCCTCCAAATTGGTGCTCTCCCCAAGAAGTGATGTTCACCTTTCTGAGCCACTCATTGCCTCCCACTCAGCCAGCATCGCTCTGCTCTGCACTGATGAGGGGCAAAAACCCCGAAACAGCTGTCTGCAGATGAGTGATACTGGCTGCTTGGATGGAGTGCTCTCCCCAAGAAGTGATGTTCCCCTTTCTGAGCCACTCACTGCCTCCCACTCAGCCAGCCAGTACACACTGCTCTGCACTGATGAGAGACAAAACCCCGAAACAGCTGTCTGCAGATGAGTGATACTGGCTGCTTGGATGGAGTGCTCTCCCCAAGATGTGATGTTCCCCTTTCTGAGCCACTCATTGCCTCCCACCCAGCCAGCCTTGCTCTGCTCTGATGAGGGACACAACCCCAAAACAACTGTATGCAGATGAATGATACTGGCTGCTTGGGTGGGGTGCTCTCCCCAAGAAGTGATGTTCCCCTTTCTGACACTAAATTTCCTCCCACCCAGCCAGCCAGTACACTCTTCTCTGCACTGATGAGGGGCAAAAACCCCGAAACAGCTGTCTGCAGATGAGTGATACTGGCTTGGCTAATATCCCTTTTGCTTTCTCAAGACTCAGTGAGTCAAAATCAAAATAAGGATTTGTTACATCCAATAGAGGGCGCTTGAGCTCCTCAGCTCCTTTCCCATAATGCCTTGTGATATGCAAATGCTTAGTACAGGGCAAAAAGGCAATTCAAAACGCTACACACCTATATAGTGCTCTTCCCAAGGAGAGATGTTCCTCTTTCTGAGCCATTCATTGCCTCCCACCCAGCCAGCCAGTATCGCTCTGCACTGATGAGGGACAAAACCCCAAAACAGCTGTCTGCAGATGAGTGATACTGTCTTTGCTAATATCAATTTTTGCTTTCTGAAGACTCAGTGAGTCAGAAATAAATTGAAGATTTGTTACATACAATAGAGAGCGCTTGAGCTTCTCAGCTCCTTTCCCATAATGCCTTGCTGTCAGTGAATGGGATTATTTATTTATTTATTTTTAATTACATCGCGCCCTAATCTTGCTGGAGGTTTGTTACAATGTATCAGCGCTCCCTAAAGCTAGCTGGGTGTAAACAATCAATAATTTCATTCACTGACAGCAAGCAAAGATCTTACCTATAGCATTCAAAATGAATGCAACTACTGAACAAACAGAACCATCTCTTAATCATCAACCTGAAGCTTGACCCTTAAAGGGGCTGTACAGGATTAGACAGACACGGCTGCTTTCTTCCAGGAATAGCGCCACCCCCCGTCCGCAGGTTGTATCTGGTATTGCAGCTGAGCTCCATTGACGTGAATGCGGCAGAGCTGCAATACCGCATGTAACCTGCAGACAGGGTGGCGCTGTTGTGGTAGAACGCAGCCGTGTCCGTCTAGTCCGGTACTACCCGACATCCGAGCGCACACTGTACCTGCACCGGGCGGTTTCCCAGGAAGTTGAGGTCCGTATTCTCCCCGAATAGGTAGCCCTCAGGGTGCGGGGTCTCAAACTTCTCTCCCCCCATAAAGAAATGGCTGGCAAAGTAGTTTCCTGGAGGAGAAGAAAAAAAAAAAAAAAGAATAGAAACATTAATGCAAAACAGAAAAAAAAAAAATGACTGCAGAGATTGTTCCAGAAAGAGGGAATGTAAAATGTTAGAGCAAAGACGAATAATCACCGGCAGCGCCCCCCTCAGGGTGAGCCGCCGAGTGTGGGCGGAGCTACAGAGTGATTGACAGCTCCCCACCTACAGCCCCAAAACAGTCAGCCCAACACTCCAACTTCAGCGTGAGGTTCCGAACCGTGTAGGGGAGCTATACCGTGTAGGGGGCTATACGTGTAGGGGAGCTATACCGTGTAGGGGAGCTATATACCGTGTAGGGGAGCTATTTCCGTGTAGGGGGGGGGAGCTATACCGTGTAGGGGAGCTATACGTGTAGGGAGCTATACGTGTAAAGGGGCCGAGTCGGTGTTAGGGGGCCGAGTCGTGTAGGGAGTTATAGCGTGTAGAGGGCCGAGTCGTGTAGGGGAGCTATACCGTGTAGGGGAGCTATACCGTGTAGGGGAGCTATACCGTGTAGGGGAGCTATACCGTGTAGGGGAGCTATACCGTGTAGGGGAGCTATACCGTGTAGGGGGCCGAGTCGTGTAGGGAGCTATACCGTGTAGGGGGCCGAGTCGTGTAGGGAGCTATACCGTGTAGGGGGCCGAGTCGTGTAGGGAGCTATACCGTGTAGGGGAGCTATACCATGTAGGGGAGCTATACCATGTAGGGGAGCTATACCGTGTTGGGGTGCTATACCGTGTAGGGGAGCTATACCGTGTAGGGGAGCTATACCGTGTAGGGGAGCTATACCGTGTAGGGGGCTATACCGTGTAGGGGGCTATACCGTGTAGGGGGCCGAGTCGTGTAGGGGCCCGAGTCGTGTAGGGGGCCGAGTCGCTGAGGAGATGTTCAGGGAGGGAAGGACATGGTGATCTATAACAGCAGATCCTTCTGTTTTCCACAGAAACAAGCTGATGAGGGGTCGGGAGTAGAGATGAGCGAACACTAAAATGTTCGAGTTAAACTTTGACCAGTAGTGTTGTTCGGTTTGAGGTTCGACTTGAACCCCATTAAAGTCAATGGGAGAAGATGTTCTGGTTAATTTTTATACCTGTACAGGTGAGGAGAAGCTGGAATTAGTCAGGAGGAAGAAGGGCCCAGCAGGGTGTCTGTCGTCTCTCATGGAGAACACATGCACGTCCAGAGGAGGGGAGCGTGCATGTATATGGAGGAGCAGCTACATAGATCTTGTGTTGGGACACGACAGCCTCTTTATATTCACAAGTATCATGGGTGCAGCGACAGCAGCTGTGGGGCCCCATTCAGTTGAGCAATGTGTTGGAGGTCTGCGCTCTGGCGCTATGCGGGCTCTCCGATATCTGGCGCTATTATTTACCTCTATGTTGCGGGTTCAACTTCCTGCCCTCAGGTGCTGGAGCCCCCCTCATTTCTCTATGGGGCCCTGAGTTTCGTAGTTAGGCCCCTGTTTTGTACACACAGTATCTCACAAAAGTCAGTACACCCCTCACATTATATACAGTATCTCACAAAAGTCAGTACACCCCCACATGTATATACTATGTTATCTCACAAAAGCTAGTATCACCCTGCATACATTATATACAGTAATCATGCACACAGAAGTCATACACCCCTCACACTTTATACAGTATCTCACAAGTCAGTACACCCCTCACATTATATCAGTCACTCTCACAAAAGTTTCGTACACCCCATCACATTTTACGGGGTATCTCCATCACAAAAGTCAGTACACCCTACACCACCGCTGTTGTAACTATTGTCTTCTATCTTTTCCTGGGACAACACTGAGGATCTGACCCTGATACAATGTAAAGTAGTCAGTGCCCGGCTTGTATCACAGGGGAATGGGGCGCCCTCACTTTTGCCGTCCACTCAGGGGCGCCCTCACTTTTGCCGTCCACTCAGGGGCGCCCTCACTTTTGCTGTCTCTTAGGGGCGTACTCACTTTTGTCCCCAGCAGGTTAGACATTGATGTCTGTATTATTTTGAGGACACCCCATCCCCCTGTGATACAAGCCGGGCACTGACTACTTTACATTGTATCAGGGTCAGATCCTCAGTGTTGTCCCAGGAACAGATAGAAGACAATATTTACAACAATGTGAGGGGCGCACTGACTTCTGTCTACATACAGGGGCGCACCGACTTCTGTCTAACAATTTACAACAGGGGCCCCCCACCGACTTCTGTCTACAATTTCACGGGGCGCACCGACTTCTGTTTCCCGATTCTTTACATTACAGGGGCGCCACCGACTCTGTCTTTTTACAGACAGGGGCGCACCGACTTCTGTCTACAGACAGGGGCGCACCGACTTCTGTCTACAGACAGGGGCGCACCGACTTCTGTCTACATACAGGGGCGCACCGACTTCTGTCTACATACAGGGGCGCACCGATTTCTGTGAGATCCTGTATAATGTATTCCAGGTACGATGTTATATCTCTGATCTGCCTGTTGCTGCTGGGAAACTACAACTCCCAGCATTCCTAGCTGCCGGGGCATGCATGTAGTTCTCCATCAGCAGGCGCCCAGTGTCATTGCTGTGCACTCACCAGATTTCGGGGGGTAGCGGTAGGCGGAATTGGCCTGGATGTCAATGTCTTCTACCCCGGCGATTCTCCGGCCCCAGACGGCCCCCATGATCTAGAGAAAGACAAATCATCAGCACCAGACAAACACGGTGGAGCCCCTATAAAGAACGCGGCAGAGCCCCCCCCCCTATAATGAACGCAGTGGAGCCCCGCCCCTATAATGACCGCGGTGGAGCCCCTCCCCTATAATGACCGCCAGGGCTGTAGAGTCGGAGTCGTCATAAAATGGACCGACTCTGACTTCCAAAATATCTAATTGAGATTGCCAGTAGTTCGATGCAAAGAGCAGAGGAATTGGGTTCGGCCGGTGCTGCTGCTCCCATATCTTCAGTCTTATCACATGAGGAGTGTAAGTGATGACATGGAGCAGGCAAAGCGCTGCCCCAGGGGAGAAGATTCTGCTTCAGGACAAACAGATTTCAGCAAAAATGTTCACCTGTTCTCAAAGAGGTAGAAGATCAACCATTCATCAGACCTGACTGTGGCTGAGGCAATTCCTTTATACCCTGACATTGTTAGAGTTGTTACCCCTGTGGTCACCGCTTTGGCCCCAACCTGAGTTAGTGTAGAGAGGTCGTTTTCTAGCCTGGAAATAATGAGATCAGATGTGAGGTCATGTATGCAGGATCTGATGGAGGCGATACTATTCTCAGAACAAATTCAGAGACTTCACAAATGTTCCTGCAGTGTTTTGCATATTTACAATATTTTTGTGTCCTAAAGTCATATCCAATAAATATATTTTACACCGACAAGCAAAATGGTAACAATGGTTTGAACATGTGACTTTCAGGCTCCATATCTCACATCCACTACAGCTTTGTACATGAGGCTACTGTCATTTTATATACAGTCATCTTACCTATCTCATACATAAATGTGACTTGCAAGTGTTTAGCATCTGCTCAGTTCTGCAGATTCTTTCCTGTAACTGCATTGTTACTGTTTTGCTCCTAAAAATCAATGTTAATTTTCATTATTTTGTTAGTATTTGGTAAATCCACCTTTTTGGTTTTCAGCTCTGCCTGAATCCTTCTGAGCTCTGGATCAGATTCAAGCATATCTTGACCAAAATCTGATCCCCGGTCTCTTCTACACATTCCCAATGTTGGTGCAGACTGGAATTGGATACAAAATACAGCTTTTTTCTTCAACTCTACCCAGAAGTGTTCAAAAGATCAAAACATTGTTACCCTTTTGCTTGTCAGTGTCTGTTCTACCTAAATAGCTTGATTATTGTATCATAAGGTGATAAACAGCCTGATGTTACCATTTCACTACAGTAAAGTTATCACTTAAACGTGCGCCGTGTATGAGGGAGTCAGGAGTCGGAGGTTTTGGAAATTGAGGAGTCGGGGCTTTGGCTTGCCGACTCCACAGCCCTGATGACCGCGGCGGAGCCCCACCTATAATGAACGCGGTGTCATCCTCACTGACCACTACCTCTGCTTGCTGTCAATTAATGGAAAGATCCCTTGTATTTACAGGTTGTCACTCTCACTGATCACTACCGCCGCTTGCTGACACTGAATAGGATCCTCCCTTACACCGGAGACGAGTTTCGCTCCAGAATTTCTTGCCGCTGAGGATTCGTTGCTGTGTATCAGTGCAGCCAAGAGGGGCCCAATAGTCAGGGATCACCCTTCTCTCCCCCAATGTTCAGAAGCCCCCGCTCACATCACACGCCCCCGGTGCTGGGGGGTATAACGGGGTTGGGGGTCACAATCCGGCTCCTGTCCACTTCGTTACAATGTGTCAGTGCAGATGACACAGGATGTCATTGTAACAAACCCTCAGCTGTGAGGAGCACAAGCTCAGGGCCAGGTTTCCGGATTCCATTCAGTGACAGCAAGCAGGGGAGGTGAGCGCCGTCCGTGAACAGCCGCCACATCCCGGGATGGAGGAGAACATTCAGGATTCAGTCATTTCTGAAGCCAAACCCGACCCTGAGGAGCTGTAAGCGGGGTCCCAGCACCGGTACATGACATAGGAGCTCCCCTGAGGCCTCCCCGCGTGGGTACAGGGCTATGCTGGGACTTGTAGTCCCACCGCCGCCGATAGACCGCCCCTCCCTCATACACCCTCGATAGGGAGACACGGGCGGCCCCCGGAACCCGCGCCGCCGCCCCACAAACCTCCGCTCCTCTTGTTTTCGGTTTCTGGGCCTCCTTCCTCCACGGATTCCTGAGAATCCACCGCTACGTCGCAAGGGCTGCCGGGAGTTGTAGTTCGTACGTCGTGGATGTCAGCCGCAACTGACGGGTTAGAGA